>JAPMUY010010411.1:0-77500 GCA_026901105.3 Galaxias olidus
ACGTACAAGTTACAATTTAACACCATCAAAAGCACTCAGGTAACAAAAGATATGACAGGCATATATTTCGTTGTCATTACCTTTTTATTTTCCTTTTGTTTACATTTCTAAAACGTTGAATGCCCACAGTCAAAGATCGCAGTCTCAAAGTTACGGGGAATGTGCCGGATAGTGATGTATCGTTCGTGAACGTCTCGGCTCTATGAGCCGGCCCCTTTAAGTGAACAATAGGAGCTGGCTGAGAGCAGTTCTTTTTTTTTATAAATTCAAGACAATCAGAAACTAGCAGTAGCACACATTAGGTAAATAATTTTCAGGCAAGATTTTTATTTTATTTTACTCACATTTGATGGACAATTTTATGAAATGTTGTCTGCATTCTAATCAAATTATTAAATTAGTGCAGCAATTATTTAATTGGTACATCTCCACAACTTGTGTAGGTGTTAGGGAGACAGCGCATCGTGGCAACATCAGTCCCCATCATAACAAATCCTATCAAAAACCGGGCAGATGCACTGATACTATACCGGAACAAGTCCAAACTGTTCGATGATGCTGTTTTGCATATTGAGATGTATTGTTATCTGGCACACTGTGTTCTGATTTGAGTGTGCTGTTTTTTTTGGAATGGTTTGTTTTTTGGATAGTGATTGAAGAAATATGTTCAATTAATACGTGTGTAATAGGCTTAGTATATTCTTACGTTATTTAAGGTTTTTGTACAAAACATAATTATGGTATGCTGTAAATGATAAGGTTTGGTATAATTACAATGAATAATTTCAGTGATATACTGTACGTCACTTTCAATCATAGGTCAAAACATCACTAAATTGTGGCTGAATTACAAAACCCAGAAGTGGAACTAAATGAAGAGCCGTTTGGGAGCCGGCTTTGTGCTCTTATGAAAATGACCACTTACCTCAAATTTGGTGTCAGGGGACCATTACATTAACTAAACATTGAATTTTTGCTTTCTGTACACACAATCAGGAAAACCTTTGACAATGCGTTTAATCGTTTTACATATAAGCCTGAAAGTTGCTATAGGCAGCATTACATAGGAGGTGATTTTGGCAACGTAATTATTTTCCCCAACCGTCACAAAAAAGACATGCAGGATGCTTGCGTTCACTAAATATTGCTAGCACGACTACACTCCAAGTATGGGCAACTCTTCCTGATTTTGTAACGCATTTCCTTGTGCCATAAAGCAATTCGTCATAGTTTCGTGGGAGATCGTACCCGGTTGGCAGACAAACTTAGTATTAAGGCGAGACACGGTAGGCAAGAATGACGTTTGGAGAGCCACTCATCAATTTTCAGATTTTTCGCTATTTTGCTTCTATAGCAAGTCTTCTTTAACACTGATATCGTAAAAATATCGAACAACACTAAAATATGTGTATTATACAATATTTTGTGGACTCTGCAAATGTATCTAAACTTTATCAGGTATTAGCTTGTTTGAGCGATCTTTTAATGCTGCATAGTTTAACAAACACAGAGTAGGGGTGGGCGGATCGATCCAAATATCAATAATATCGATACCAACGTTGGTATTTGTATCGGATCAATACTAGCGTGATGGGATCGATACTTTAATTTCAGTTTCTCTCCTCTACGTTCAGTACTTGCTACCGTTTCATCAAGGCATGTCTGAGTGCAAACTTTACTCCTTTGACATTGTTCATGCGTGCTTTGCTCCTCCTCCTCCCCCTCCGGATTTTCAGCATTAGTGTGATTACTCAAGCACAAAACATCGCGCAGCCAATAGCAACATAGCTGGACTAACATACAATTTGCTTATCATTCCCCCTTTCCCTCCATTGACACTCATGTTGTATTTTTAATGAGATAACCAACACTTTAGATTATTTGCAGCCTAATTATGGGCTAATGTCTATATGACCACCGACAGTGGAGGCAACAGATAGTTAACTTGTACAATGTTACGAACAAGCACTCCTTTTAATTGCTTCCACATATCCACCTTTTACCAACTACGTCAGTTATGCGTAGGGTGACAAGACGTCTCGTTTTTCCCGGGACAGTCCTGTATTCTAGCCCCTTTTCTCGTGTCCCGATTTGTCCAGTATTTCAGTTTTCCCGATTTTTGAATGGGTAACGGTAATTTCACGTATTGTGGGTTCACATTGCATTGCCCACACAGTCCTGTCTGCTGCTCAACAGACATTGCATGCACACAGTGATATTATATAAAAATCTATCCAATCCCTGCCCCACGACCAGCCTGAGTGCGCGCGCGCTCCTAACTTAAATGGAGTGGGAATATTTCATGTTTAGGCCTAGGGTAGCTATCGATGTTGAGCTAGAACCAAAGGTTAGCTTGCTGTCTAAAAGGTAGTCCTTGAATAAGTCACAAAAACGAAATTAAGTAAGGAATAAATGTTTTCTTTGTTAATATTAAGGATTTTTAGATAATAATAATAATAATAATAATAATAAGTATTTATTTGTAGTGCATTTCATACAAGTCCAGCTCACTGTGCTTCTCATAACAGAATACAAAAAAAATCTAAATTTAAACAAATAAAAAACATGATTGAAAATAGTAGAACTATGATTGTAAAACAGCATAAAATTACAAAGTATTTAGAAAACAATAATTACTAAAATAACAAAAATAAATAAAAATAAAATGAAACAAAATTTAATTTAATAGAATACAGCTTAATTGTCATACATCTACCTTTAACTTTTAGCATATTTATACTTAATGTTTAATTAAAAGCCTTATTGAAAAGGTGTGTTTTAAGATCCCTTATAAAAGCAATGACTGATTCAGCCTCACAAATATGGCTCGGAATGGAATTCCACAGTTTTGGGGCCAAATAGCTGAAAGATGCTTCTCCGCTTATAGTTCACCTTGGGTATTACCAACAAAGAAGCATTGGAGGATCAAAGGGCCCTGCCAGGTACATAATCAACGAGGCAGTCTCTAAAATAGGTTGGTGCCAACCCCTTTAGTGCTTTAAAGACCATTCAAATGACCTTAAAATCTATTCTATAGGATACAGGTAGCCAGTGGAGGCCATAGAGAAAAGGGGAGATGTGCTCTCTCTTTTTAGTCCCAGTAAGAACTCTAGCTGCCGCATTCTGAACCATTTGAAGTTTTTGAATTGATTTGTTTGGTAAACCTGAGAACAAAGCATTGCAGTAGTCTAAATGACTTGAGATGGAAGCATGCATTAACTTTTCTGCATTTTTTAATGATAGAAATGGGCGCACTCTAGATATATTTCTTAGATGATAAAAGGAGATCTTTCTAATAAGATTTATATGGGATTCAAAGCAAAGCTCTGAGTCAATAATTACTCCTAGGTTTTGCGCCTCGCTGGTGCACTGTATATTTAAGAGGCCCAACCTTGCAATAATGGGATCCCTCTGGCACTTTGGACCAAATACAATAACCTCGGTTTTATCATCATTTAATTTAAGAAAGTTCTGGGACAGCCGATGGCTGTGTCGGCTGGGATAGGCTCCAGCCCCCCGCGACCCTGCATAGGATAAGCGGTATAGCTTCTAGAAGTTCTGGGACATCCAAGTATTAATGTTTGTAAGACAATTTGTTAGAGGGGAAAGACAATTTGGATCTTCTGAGTCAACAGATATGTACAGTTGAGTGTCATCTGCATAACTGTGAAATTTGACGCCATGTTCCCTGATGATTTGTATTAGAAGTAACATGTAAAGCGACAAAAGAATTGGCCCAAGGATTGAACCTTGCGGTACACTGCAGGTAATCTCTTAACTCAGAATTATGTTCTCCTAAGGTGACAGAGAATTTTCTCCCTGTTAGGTACAGTGATGTGAAAAAGTATTTGCCCCCTTACAGATTTCTTTTATTTTTGCTTTTTTGTCACACTTACATTTTTCAGATTATCAAACAAATATTAATATCAGACAAAGACAACCTGAGGGAATACAAAATGCAGTTTTTAAATGATGATTTCATTTATTAAGGGAAAAAATGCTATCCAAACCAACCTGGCCCTATGTGAAAAGGTTATTGCCCCCTAAACCTAATAACTGGTTGTGCCTCCCTTGGCGGCAACAACTGCAATCAAGCATTTGTGATAACTGGCAATGAGTCTTTCACATCGCTGTGGAGGAATTTTGGCCCACTCTTCTTTGCAGAATTGTTTTAATTCAGCCACATTGGAGGGTTTTCGAGCATGAACGGCCTGTTTAAGGTCATGCCACAGCATCTCAATCGGATTTAAGTCCGGACTTTGACTAGGCCACTCCAAAACCTTTATTTATTTATTTATTTTTGCCATTCAGAGGTGGACTTGCTGGTGTGCTTCGTATCATTGTCCTGCTGAATAACCCAAGTGTGCTTGAGCTTAAGGTCCCGAACTGATGGCCGGACATTCTCCTTCAGGATTTACTGGTAGAGAGCCGAATTCATGGTTCCGTCAATTAAGGCAAATTGCCCAGGTTCTGAAGCAGCAAAGCAGCCCCAGATCATCACACTACCACCAGCATGTTTGACTGTCGGTATGATGTTCTTTTTCTGAAATGCTGTGTTAGTTTTACGCCAGATGTAACGGGACGCACACCTTCCAAAAAAGTTCCACTTTTGTCTCGTCAGTCCACAGAATATTTTCCCAAGTCTTGGGGATCATCAAGATGTTTTTTGGCAAATGTGAGACGGTCGGCAGTGGTATTCGCCTTGGAACTCTCCCATGGATACCATGTTTGCCCAGTCTCTTTCTTATTGTTGAATCATGAACACTGACCTTAACTGAGGCAAGTGAGGCCTGCGGTGCTTTAGATGTTGATCTGGGTTCTTTTGTGACCTCCTGGATGAGTCATCGATGCGCTCTTGGAGTAATTTTGGTAGGCCAGCCACTCCTGGGAAGGTTCACCACTGTTCCATGTTTTCTCCATTTGTGGATAATGGCTCTCACTGTGGTTCGCTGGAGTCCCAAAGCCTTAGAAATGGCTTTGTAACCCTTTCCAGACTGATGGATGTCAATGACTTTGTTTCTCATCTGTTCTTGAATTTCTTCAGATCGAGGCATGATGTGTTGCTTTTTCAGATATTTTAGCCTACTTCATGTTGTCAGACAGGTTCTATTTAAGTGATTTCTTGATTCTACAATTCTGGCAGTAATCAGGCCTGGGTGTGGCTAGTGAAATTGAACTCAGCTTTCCAAAAAATATGGTTAATCACAGTTAATTCATGATTTAACAAGGGGGGGCAATTACTTTTTCACATAGGGCCAGGTTGGTTTGGATAGCTTTTTTCCCTTAATAAATGAAATCATCATTTAAAAACAGCTTTTTGTATTGACTCAGGTTCTTTGTCTGATATTAAAATTTGTTTGATAATCTGAAACATTTAAGTGTGACAAGTGTGCAAAAACAATAAGTATCTGTAAGGGGGCAAATACTTTTTCACAGCACTGTATGTTTTAAACCAATTTAAAACAGTATGTGATAGGCCACACCAGTTTGCCAGATGATGCAGAGGTATTTTGTGGTCTATGGTATCAAAGGCAGCACTTATGTCTAAAAGAAGAAGAATGGTGACTTTTTTGAGTCAATGTTTAATTTTAGGTCATTTACTTCTTTAAGTAGGGCAATTTCTGTGCTATGGCCAATACGAAAGCCTGACTGAAATTTCTCTAGAGTGCAGTTTTCCTGCATGTGAATGTAAAGATGTTCAAAAACAGCTTTTTCTAGTATTTTACTTAGGAAAGCTAAATTAGAAATCGGTCTTAAGTTATTGAATATGGTACTGTCTAATTTAGGTTTTTTAAGCAATGGCTTAATTAATGAAATTTTTAATGGCTCTGGAAAAATTCCTGTTTGTAATGAGCAGTTTACAATTTCCAGCACTTTAACTGATAGGCTGTTAAAAACATCCTTGAAGAACGATGTAGGAATGGGATCAAGTGAGCAAGTTGAAGATTCCATTTTGGTTACTATTTTGTCTAGTGAACTACCAGTTACTATCGGAAATGAGCTGAAATGTTTTAATGGTTCTATGAAAGGATGGTCTAATTCAGCATCATATTGTGTTCTCTGAATGCCTGACCTGATATTAAAAAAAATTCTTGGAAGAAAGATAAAAACTCTTCACATTTTGAGACAGAAACCTCACTTTGCCATTGTTTAGATAGCTCTTTAGATAGATAGTTATCACTGTATGATTATCACCATCTATAGTATAACATGCCTGGGCTAGTGATGTGTGTGAGTAGTGCCGTCTGCTACTGTAAAGTTCTGGTGACTTGTTTCTGTGGCGCCGTCTACTACGGTAACTGGAGATGTACGTGAGTAGCGGGGTCTACTACTGTACCTGGTGATGTGTGAGTAGCGGGGTCTACTACTGTAACTGGTGATTCATCTTAGTAGCGCCGTATGTTGCTGTACCCTAGTGTGTGTGCATAAGTTCAATATTATATCCATAATTCACAGAAATTCAGGAAATGGCCTTGAATTTGTCCCCAAACTATTCTAGGGGACACCTGTCCCGTATTTGACTCCTGTGAATCTGGTCACCCTAGTTATGCGGTCAAACATGTCTATCACTAGGCTATCGCATTTACTGGTATTAGAAAATAGACGTGGATGCTGCTGAGAAATCACACTTTGCATTTTCTAGTTGTTACCCTGGCAGGCTGATTACCTATAGGCCTAGATAATATTCAGACATTCAAATAATATGTCCAGCCCATTGAAACATGTTATCTAAATGAAATATTTTTATTGGAATTGAAAGAAAAAAACCTTTAGCTGAAATATGAAAATATAGCTGAATACAATAACCCTTTTGTGCTAACTGTGAAAGGGACACTATAGGATTCCTATATTTAGGCAACAGGTAGATAGCAGCAGAGAGGCAGATTTAGAATATTGACAATTCATTCACCTCATAAATTATGACGTACTGCTCTCCCCTACATGATAGTACATAAGCTGCTTTTATAAGTAAAAGTATCAGTATCGGTAATACTGGCCCTGTATTTACTTGGTATCGGTTCGATACCAATTTTTGTAGTATCGCACACCACTTCCATAGAGTGTAGCATATCCCTGTAAAGCTCATTTCCTACAGCACAATGTTGTCAAATCTAAATATGATAATTCCCTTTGTTTCAGCAACCAATCGTGAACGTACCAAGGGGGGTTAACATCTAAGCACGCCATCTCATTGGCCTGTGTCAATTTCTGATAGCAGTTTCTCAGAATCATTTTTTATCTCTTTCGCTGAGTAAATTATCTTTACTTCAGTAGCACTTGCATACACAAAACTTTCTAGTTGTATTCCTATCTATATCCCAACGGCTAATACAGAAGGGTTTGTTCATATATCATTCACAGCCTGATTTCTATAACTTTTATTCCTAAAAACAATAGTATTTTTTATGAATGTTGGCAGTATTTTCTGAATTATGGAGTGATGAAAGGACATATACAAATATCCTTTGATTAAAGCCTTTGCCTCTAATATGTCTACAAAATGAAAATAATTTTGAACCTGGCTTTACCTAATGTTCCTATTTTTTTTTTCTGGAAATGTATGCAAATTTGTGCGTACCTCATTAGATAATGCCTCATTTGCATATTGAAACATACAATTTCAGAAAACTTGTAATACAAATAAATATTGTCTTAATGTAAGTAATCAACTGGGGAGGTTTCATGGTGATATCTATTAGTAAAAATAAACACCTGTAATATCTGGCCGTAAATATTGACACTTAAGGCGGAGAGATCTGAACAAAAATGTTTCCTATAGTTGCTTTAAGCAAACCATACAAATTAACAGATTGTTTTTGTTGTAATTAATTAATGATTTGTTTGTTGATTGACAAACATGTTGTGTCAGTTCGAATTTGGTGTATCAAATTGGAGGCGATTGGCAGCAAATTCCCTTGCCGCTTTTTGATTCTAGTTCGCTCCTGTAGATCACTGCTACAATAAAGATATAACATATCTAGGGGGACTAGTTGACTTATTCCCTTAAACTAATTCTGGGAGAACTGTTTAGCGATTGCTCGGCTGGAAAGGGAATTCCTTAGCTTGAAAAGAGCCTTGCATCTTGACTTAGCGAGGCTCGTAGCTACGACAGATGTGGCTTACCCTAGTCTGAGACACAGACGTAGAGGGGGGTGTGGGACTTGAGCAGTAGGGGAAATGGGTGTCAATTGTTTATCGAAACATACAATGTAGTTATAAGAAAATACGAGGTGGATGTGAAAAAAAAAAGTGACAAAGACCAGTAATTGAATTGCATGTAACTGCTTATCCCAATTGCATATTAAATGAAGACGATTAGTATAACGGCTCGAGTGACATTATTTGTGTTCTTTTATAGATGCCAATTTCATGGTTTTTATACTAATCCCAAACAAATAGTTATTTTCATTTGTGCTTCGCAAGAGCGCAAAACTGATTGCAAAACATTGTTTCCTTAACAGAAATAAATTAACAACAACTCAATGTTGTACTTGTCATAACTCAACTTGTTGCAAAATGGCCTAACCATCCAGTGCCGAGCCTGGTTCGTATTAATTTCTATAAGCCCCTGCTTTCCTGATATTAGAAGAACACCTGGTCATGAGGTGATCATCGGTAATAGGTCAGATGTCATCTGGGTGGGTCTATTGTTACGGGGATTAAACGTCCTTACAATGTTTGAGGTGTGGTACATTCCAGCACAATGCCAAACTGAATTATTTAAATTCAATAACAAAGACATGAGTTTTTTCTGCCTGATTTGTGTTCTCTAAAATATGATTACAAAAAAAAGCTTGTTTGTGGGGTTAGTTTTACCGTTCATAAAAAAGTGCATCACTCTTAAATCAATATGTTCAATGAATTAATGAATGAATGAATTAACGAAGTTATTAATCTTACCTTTCTATCATTCGCTTCTGCAATCATCCCATCTATATCTCCCTGAAACATGCACATTGTAAGAAAATATTACTTAATTGCTTTAACAAACAAAGAACAAAACAAACAAAAAACAAGAATGTAAGCCCGTATGGAATCCGCTTTGTTTCAAAATTCAGGTTATTTTTGTTAAAGAAATCCCAATTAGCACAGCAGGCAGCATGGTGGTTAGCACTGTTGCCTCACAGCAAGAAGGTCCTGGGTTCAATCCCCACCTGGCCCAAGGGCCTTTCTGTGTGGAGTTTGCATGTTCTCCCCGTGTTTGCGTGGGTTTCCTCCGGGTACTCCGGTTTCCTCCCACAGTCCAAAAACATGCAGGTTAATTGGTAACTCTAAATTGCCCATGAGTGTGAGTTGTTGTCTGTCCCTCTGTGTTGGCCCTGTGATAGACTGGCGACCTGTCCAGGGTGTACCCCGCCTTTCGCCCTGTGTCGGCTGGGATAGGCTCCAGCCCCCCCGCGATAAGCAGTATAGCTAATGGATGGATGGATGGAATTCCCAATTAAAATTTGTTCAAATCAATATTTTTTCAGTTGAATTTAATTTATTATAATTTAATTAATACATTTAATAAAAAAAATATTAATAACATTAATAACAATAACAATTTACTTTTTGTTATTAGAAAAGGTGTCATGAATCACAACATTTAAAAAAATATAACTGCCAGTAGTGAATACGGTGGCCAGCAATGTAAAATAAAATTACAAAAACGAAAATGATGGTGAAATTTTTTTTAATTCTTTTTATAAAAAAAGAAAAATAATAAACCAGGAGAGTGGGGTGGAACGTAGGGTGGAATGAATAATTTATTGGATTTGTGGATTTTTAGATTTTCTCATTGGCTATCTGTGGTAGCTGCTCTCATTGCCGGTCACAACACCATTCACATACAGGATTTGGACTCTCCGACCTGACCAGACATTTAACCTGCTAGACAGATCTAGTCGGGCGTTACGAGGCATCGGAGACGCATCTGCATCTGTCTCAGATAGTATCACGAGCAGTTCACACTACAAGATTGTCACGTGAGCGCGCTACGATATGCCTCCGATCTGGGGCTTGTGTATGCAATTTTTAAAAAACTTGTCGGCAAGTGGAAAATCGGGCTAAAATTGTTGTGTAAAGTCGGCATCAATCTACTGAAAACTCCACCTTCATGGTGATGCTTTTTGTTTTGACATGTGTGCTAAAAAAATATATTATTTGCAAATCGTACCAGAAATACTACTGCAGACTATCGATGGATTCAAGGAGTTAAAAGCTAATTGTTTTCTTTTTCAACGCTGTTTCCACTAATTTCAGAAACTCATTGTACTCAGTGTGTTTAGATGAGCTCACTGATTACTAGGGATGAGCAAGTACACGATTATCTGTAAAACCAAATAAATTATCTGTATCCGTAACCGTACTTGGAATGGGTGGGGCTTAAACTTAAAGTGGGTGGGTCCTAACAGGAAGTTGGAATTTTAAGACAGATATGGATGTGGGTTCATCAGAAGTGGCTATATTTATTGTTTATTTGAAAACAATTTACAGAACAGCCTCTGAATTGAGCTTCAGAATGTTTTTGATCACAAAAGATAACTATTTACAGTTTTTTATTTGAAAGAATAAACATAAGTGAATCCATCAACACAAGACTTGCCACATTAATAGCTATGAAGTAAAATGCATCAAAATGAGTTTTCATATTCAACAAATTTGCATTAGTACACTGGGCATATAAGAATGCTAGGATGTCAGTGATGCTAGTTTAATGTGTATATAAGATCGCTAAATGTTAGGAAATACAACTGCATGCTTTGCTTACATTATGTAGTCACTAGCTAACTGAGTAGTTAACCCACCTGTAGCAAGCTAGAAAAGTCAGTTTGTGGTCACTCAGTAATTAGGGATTCAAGCAGTGACGCTGTGGAACCCTTTTGTAATTGTACGTATTATTATTAGTGTGCTTGCTTTAGGCAAGCCACACTACTATAATCTAACATATATATTAATATTTTTAGTGTGCTTGCTTTAGGCATGCCACACTACTATAATATCACATATATATTATTATTATTATTAGTGTGCTTGCTTTAGGCAAGCCACACTACTATAATCTCACACACATATATATATATATATAACTATTATTATTATAGCAAAAAAATTGCCACCCTACTCCTCCCACATTTTTTGCACTACAAGGACATGAAAGGTATCAAAATGTGCGCACTGATCCCAATTAAGTTGCTATTACTTTTAGGAAGGTTCTGTAGCACAGTTTTTTTAAATATTCAACTTTTAGTGCCAAAATATTTCCCATAGGAATGAATGGGTGGAATGTTCAGGACTAGTGTGTGGCAGTTGATGATTTGAAAATATTGACCTACTTTTCTAAACTGCCACCACTCTTACGTTTTTAAGTCAACATACACATATTTTACATGTAAATGTTCCCTGGTTCTTACGAGATTAAAAATTTCAACAGAAATTGTAGCCCTATCTAGTTATTATTTATTTCACCTAACCAGTGTAAATTCCCGTGAGATGGATAGTCATACAAAGCTGTAACATTGCATGAGCATTGACACCCTTATGTCCCACCCTGCCATACAAGTGTCACATCAATTGACGCAAAGGGGCAACACAAGGCAACCAAAAGTAAAAACTTGAAAAGGCCACGCCTTGCAGCCCTTGTCATATTTTGACCAAAAACTTGGTATACAGGTGCATGTCATCATGAACAAATTTGCCTCTAGAACCCATAAAGTCCACCATGATGGATTTTCTGCCATTTTGGATTTTGTGAAAAACACCCAAACCCCAATACTCCTAGACCGTTAAACCTAGTGTGTCTCAACCTTTTTTGGCCTAGCGCCCCCTTTTCCATTAGCCAGGTCCACACCGACCCCCATTAAATATTTATATTAGGCCTATATGTTTATTATTTATTCATGCTCGTTATTGCAAAGAGTATGATTATCAGGGCTGCCTACTAGTTAGAAAACCTTTATGTGAGACAACCATAGTTTAATAGCAATTCATTCGTTTTGCAGAAGGAAATAAAATAGAGCACAGTCCAATTTTGACTGTTCTGGCATTGCGTAGGCGGATAATACAATTGAGGAGAAGGTCCAGTTTCTTGAGTTGACACAGTAAAATAGGTGTAGGGTACCTTTTTTCTAGAAATGGCTGTTGATGTATTTATGACATCCATCCACACAAAAGGACAAACATAAAAGTATTTTATTTTATCGCTCTCTTCTGTTACAACATGAAGAAGCCATGGTGCAATTATCATTAAATAAGGGTCATTAGTGGCTCTCTAATCACAGAACTGCAAACGGATTCGATTAATCATATAAACAGATTTACAATAGCTATACAATGTAAAATGATTAATATATTCTAGTTAGAATACAATTCTCAAGTCTATACACATTCAATAACAATCACACACAACAATTCTATTCATACAAAAAAGACAGTTTGCTACTACAGTCATGTGACGTTGGCACTCGTTTCCCGGGCAACAGAGGAACCTGACAGAGACCTCAGAAACAAACTGAATTACTAGTAGTACAACTACCCTCTTATGAGACAATATTTTAAACAAGACATGAGTATACTTTGTTAGAGATAACACAACAATAATTATAAACACAAAACCTTTAGCATTAGCCTCCTCTAACAAACGAGCTAACATTGAGCTTTACTTTTATGTTTTTGCTTTATAAAAGTACTGTATAAGATATTGCCTTGCAGCCCTACATATACTTGTCCCGTTCCCATGAAGGCAGCAGGAAGCTGCGCTACTGAAACCTGACAGAAACACTGCAAAACAGTGACAATTTCTGAATGGTGCAGATTACATTCTTTTGCAAGTAAGCTAGTTGCAAGCTTAACTAGTCTTGTGAATCTTTTGTGTAAATTTACCTTTTAACAACCCCCCCCCCCCCCCCTTTCAAATAAAGTGCTACGTTCTAGCACCCCCTGACGTCCTCTGAATGCCCCCTGTACCGCCCCCGTTGAGAAACTGGTTTAAACCATCCAATGGATTTGCGGACATGACCAGATAAGCCTCAAGAAGCAGTGTGAGGATTTTCATGTGGATTGGACCGAGTTTGACTGAGTTAGAGGCATTTATGTGATAAGCCACGCCCACGAGGCCAACCATTGGTCCAATCACAATCATCTTTTAGTTGTTGACTTAGACTCTACCCAATACCTTATGTATTAAGTTTCATGCTATTTGGTCATTCCCATCAAGAGATATCAATATGTGGCATGTATAGCGCCCCCTAAAGGCAGATGTGAGAATGGCTTGGTCAATATGATCCATGAGGCCTCTAGAAACAGTGTACAATGTTTCATGAGGATTGGACTGAGTTTGACTGATTTCTGACCATTTTTGTGGGAAGCCACGCCTCCTTCTAAATTCATTGGCTTATAAAAGTCACATGCTTTGGGTGGTAGGTCTGGTTTGTACAACATTTGCATATCTTGGTCCAATGATGCTACATACCAAGTTTGGTGCAGATTGGACAAACGGATCAAAAGTTCTATTCATTTAAGTGTTTTTCACAAAATTCAAAATGGCGGAAAATCTATCCTGACGGACTTTAGGGGTCCAAGAGGCTTTTTTGTTTATCATGTGGAGATGGACCTATGACCCAAATTTGGTGAGTCTAAGTCATATGGCGTAGGAGATATGGCCTTTCAAAGTTTAAAAAGTTTGATCACTTGTTATAGCGCCACCATGGGGTCAGGTGGGGTCATCTTGGGTTTGGGAGGAGCGGTTACCGGTTCCAACCAGTCTGCAAAGTTTGAAGTCTCTGACATGCAGCAGCTCACGGGAAATTGAGCGACGGCAGGAAATAATAGAGAAGTATAATAAAGCGGTACAAACACTATAAGGTTCTAGCCAAAGGCTAGGAACCTTAATTAAAGCTGCTAGCAGCGATGGACGGTTCCTAGCTGTCTGCAAAGTCTTGAGATTGTAAAAACATGGAGCTGGTCAAGGGGTTGTCTGAGGCAAACTGGAAGTTAGTAAAGAAGAGAGATTGACAGAAGTGCAACAAGTATATGCACAACATATAAATATGATTCGACAACCTTTTACAATGCCACGGTGATTTGTCCGATAGACATGTGGCCTTTATAGCTTGCCGTATGTCGGACATGAAAACATCTTTTCCGAGGTGACCAGATAAGCCTCAAGAGGCAGAATAAGAAGCCTCTTTAGTTTTGGACTGAGTTTGACAGTTATGAAGAATGTTGTGACAAGTCACGCCTTCTTCAAATTTCATTAAGGTCTGCCTTATATACCATTTACATATCGAGGTCCATTGATGCAACATGCCAACTTTACTTTTAAACAAAAAGTGTGCCTTAAAGGGGAAATGAAATGCTCAAGTACGTTACAGATGCTGTTTAGTGTACATATATTATAACATTTTGTGCTTTAGTTTAATAAAAGTCAGAGGATAACAATATTAATATAATGTACAAATAGCTCCTATGCCTCCCAAAGATAGGGCGCTGCCATTTTGAAATCACGTATAAGCCGTACATCATTCGCATGGTTGCAGTTCATACTGGTAATGTATTTACATAGCATTTTAACCCACAGACAGAGCAAAGACTGGCCAGTTGTCTTCAAACGTATGTAACATGAAACATTAACTAGACAGGACATGTTCTTGTAAATCCTACTGCATTCTCATAAGATCCAAGACGAAAACCTGGAACAGTAACTAACCCTAGCGAAAGTTGCAACAACGTGGAGGACAACGATGACGTTGCGGTACCGGGCAGGAACTACTGGATAACTGCTAGTGGTGTCGCTGTGAAAACTGCACGTATATGCCGACTGTCATCGAGTCAAAATGCTGCCATGAAGCACATTTAGACGATACATTTTAAAACATATTATTGCCTAAATAGGGTCAATTCCAAATGCTTCTCACAGTTAGAACATCCGTTCATAAATATTATGAAAACGTTTAATTTGTACGAAGCAACTATAAGCAAAATTGTGGAATAATATAATAAAGGTTTTACCAGTGTTTGAAAAGACTAGTTTGACAAGTTTGCTGACTAGACGGGGAAATGGTTTTGCGCACAAACGTTTGTGTGCCTCTAACAATATTGCTGCACTGTGTCACAATATGGTGATGGCACCTCTGATATCAGTAGGCGATATATTTTCCATTTATCTGGGCGGTCTTAACCATGTGAAATGGCAAAAACGGTGGGAAACAATTACTTTGAGTTTGACTAACCAGAGGCGCAAGTGTTCACATTATTCCCAAAACAAATTGGAATAATGCCGAGCAACAAACTTAGGAACAGGACCTGTGGTTAAGAAGAAGAAAATGAACTGAAGATATTTTTCTTTAATTTAGAACAGAAAAGAACTGTAAACGAAAACATCCAACTTATTCTGTACTAAGAAATAAAAACGTAGACCTAGATCATTTCCAAGTTTAACGCTCTATCATTGCCTAATTTTGAATAACGGCTGTTTCGCATGATGACCCGTTTTGGGCGTTATTAAACAGATTGATATTATGGGTCAGTTAATATGCAATGCTGAAGTACGATTTGAAATATTTTTTTATAAATTAAGTGGAAATTAAGTGATGTTGAGTCCATAGGTTTCTGCTTTGGTCTGAGGTTTCTCTCTGGTCCGATTGGTTTGGTTGCTATTTAAAAATGTGTGAAAACATATTGGGCGAACAAAAGGGTTCTATTGATTTAAAAAAAAAATCTTATAGTCTACAATTAAGCTTACAAATAGATCAAAAGTTGACCTGCTCGTTTATAGATTGTGTTAATGTCTTGCTAAGAAAACAGTGTATTATAGCTAGGCCTATTTAACTTTGTCTGGTTTTAGAGAGGCATGAAAGTTCCTGCAGAACGGAGAGGAGCTTGTTACGCAGATTGTCAGATACTTTCTCACAACTTTAGAAGAAGTAATAAATAGACTGCTTGAAATAATTTATAATAATAAATTACACAACTTTGCTACTTCGAGGGCCTACTGTTAGATGCGTTGTACTCGTTAGATTTAACTTGACATAAACGCCATCCAAAAGCGTCGTCCAAACTACTCAAACACTTGAGGAACAGCCTTTGTTCTGGCAAATAAACAAATGTAGTCAAACTGACAAAGTTGTTGTTTTCAAAATGTATTAACATTTAATATAAAAAAATGTATGTCAAGTTAGACCTGTGGTTATCCTAGTGACCGCGTTAATGAGCCCAACCCCGCTGTGTGCGTGCGGTAATGCGGTAACCTCCTCAGCCGTAAGCTAGACAACTAAAAGATTTATGGTACTGCCTCTGGTTTAAGCTTTGCTGTCTTGGTCTGTACTAATCTCCCTAAATCATTACATTGATGCTCGAAGACATAGTTTTGAGTTTGGGAAATAATCACTTGGAAAGTCTACATACACAAAATCCAATAACAACGGGAGGACTGGCACGCTTTTGCTGTGGCAATATGTCTCAGGATTGTTGTTGGGGTGCAACCCAAATGCAGACGGACACTAAACGTAACTAAACTAGAAAAGACCGAAACAAAACCAAGAAGGATCACGGGAGACGGACGATCGACACAAAACCTGTTCCAGCAGGAGACAGGATATTTTACTTGGAAAGACGGCAACGCAACATGCATACAGCAAATAATGACAGAACATAGAACAAAGGAAAACAGGAACTTAAATACAAACCAAAGGAGACCAATAAACCAATCAGAAACAAAACAAGGTAATAGGGAACAGGTGCAAATGATACAGAAATCAGGCCCTAAACGGGCCAGGCCATGACAATATGATAGTGAACACATTGGGTATAATTAATTATTGCACCCAGGGGCAATGCAATGTTTTCCACCCCCTTTCTTCGTTTCTGTTGTCATCAATAGAAGTCATATTGTATACGCGCTATGGATCGACAGAACACTAGCTGGAAGTCACCACAGAGATAGTCGACACACTACCATGCGTGCGACGTCAGAGAAGTCACGTGACACAATATGTCTGCGCCCATGGGGGAAAGTCTCGATTTCATTACGTTATTTATCATAAACTATACTTTGAGTCAGTTTGATGTTAGGAATGGGTTTAATGATTTGTTTAAAGTATTAATATTAGCCTAACTTCGAAATGCGTTTCATTTCCCCTTTAAAAGGTGCAGTATGTAGTTCTAGAGAATTGGGGAAACAATTGCAAGAATTTGAATCACAACACTCAAAAAGGCCAACCTCCTGAGTCTTTGGTCCTGCCCATCCCACACATGCCCGTGCGTGCTCTGACTTGACTACATGAGCCTGAGCAAGGCAACGCACAAAGCGATGTCTGATTCCGAGGTGAGAAACAAATGAATGCCGAACGTCTGATCGTAAACGCTTTAAAACTGAGTGGTTCACACCAAAGCAACGAGCACGCACACACACACAAATGACCGTTTCCATAGTAAGGACATACAGTGAGCTTACGTTAACAAAAACAATTTCATAATTGTATTCCCCCAATTAGTATGACCTAGTCCATGACCATCGTTTTTATTTAGCTGCGATTGGCGTCACAGCTACTATATGTTGCCGAGGTTATCCAACGAATAATGCCTTTTTGACATAAATCTGGCACGATACTTCCTAACGTTCTAAAACTGCACTTGGCGATTTGACAAGTCAAGTCTTTAGCGAAGACATGCAACTACTTCAACTGCCTTGCAACTAGTTCACACTGCTGCTACTTTTGTCTGCAAGACGCGAATTGTAACAAGCTTGTTTGGAGGGTGACTGTAAGCAGGAGGACCTAGGAGTGTGCACGCGAGGTGATTGACAGGCAGGTAGCCTTACTCCTTGCAAAAACTCCCCTGATTGGTTGGGGATATGCGGGTGTCTCTAGATTTTTAAAAGCTGAATACAGGGCCCAGGGCGCTCATATATAGCGCACCTTCTCTCGGAGCATTTGGTTTATTGATATCCTCCAGGAGGTATGTAATAAATATTAAAAAACATAAAAAATGTAATTTATTGCAAGAAATTCAAACTTACATACTGAACCTTTAAGTGGAACAACCCACTGAGTATTTTTTAATAGCTTGTGGGCCTTTAATTCTAAATGTTTGAATTACTTTATCAATAAAGTGCTGTGCGTCACATTTTTTTAAATCTGTTGCTTAAGGCCAAACTGAGATTTTAAAATACTCAAGAAATTCAAACTTACATACTGCACCTTTAAGTGGAACAACCCACTGAGTATTTTTTAATAGCTTGTGGGCCTTTAATTCTAAATGTTTGAATTACTTTATCAATAAAGTGCTGTGCGTCACATTTTTTTAAATCGGTTGCTTAAGGCCAAACTGAGATTTTCAAATACTCCAAACGGTTAACAGTCCCAAAGAGCCTGTCTTGGCCTGAAGGTAATATCCAACGTGAAACTTCACTACGACGTTTGCAGGGGAGAGCCTGCGAGTCTGAGGTAAACAAAAAAAAAATAGCCTAGCCTTTGGTTTGGCACACGTTAGCTAGCTATATCGATACGTTTAACTGAGACGTCCTGACTGTGTCTAGATTGTTTGGGCAAAAGGGCCTTGTCATGATTTTACTGAACGGAGAAATCGCTGTCTCACTGGCATAGGGAAGCACTCTAAATTAGCGCCAAGGCAGGTAGCGTCATTGAAAAGTAATATTTTAGTGACGCAGAACAATGGCGTTCTGCTGTGAAGTATAGGAAGCGGTGGTGAAAAATGTTTCTAAATTGGGCCGTTTTTTCCCAGATATGTCAGGCTAGGAGAGCAGTAGATACATTCCGATTGCAGAAAACAAACTACTGGACAAGGGAATTATTATCATCAAAAAATAAAAAACGAAACACTCTACATTCTGGACCTGTCCGCCCTACTATAAGCCTACAAACCTGCAGTGTGGTAAGTTGCTAACTAACGACTTCAAGTTGCCGAACGAATTAGTAACGTGACTATACTGTATAGTTACCTTACTAATTCGAGCATGGCACGCTAACTTATGGATTTATAGTATTGCATAGCTAGCAAGTTTACTAGCACGTATAAATCCATGACGCTAGAGTGTCATGGGCTGTGATGATATAGCTAGCAGTAGCAGTAGCACTAATGTAAGTGACCCACGTGAACTGTAACATTAGCAGGCCGGCTACTTACTGGGCTGTTGATGCTACCAGCGAAACATTCAAACCTGCCGAGTGTACTAACGTCAGCGTGGCGGACGAGTTTGTAAAGTTGCAACGTGCTAGCAATGGAATTATGTAAATACATGTTAGTCACGAAAAAACTGCCGATGTGGTATCGACTGTCATTAGTTTGCGCTGACGCTATGCTAGTGTGGTTTACATTAAATCTAACGTTAGCACACCAGCTACTGTCGTTCAGCCTGCCGAACGAGTTAGTAAATCGCTATGCAACGTTCCATCTTTCGAAAACACAGCAAACTATGTCTTAGATTAAACAAATATACAAGGGAAGCGCTGTCGCAATATATAGCCTATGTCTTACCGTTCGCTGACAAGTCAAAACGGAGGGCAGCTGGAAATTCCGATAACATGGTGGGAAACCATTTCCGGTTCCGTTTAAAAAAAAAAATCTTAAAATGTTAATATAATAGTATTGTTTAACTACGTTGGGGACAATTACCTTTCCCTTTTCCCCTTTTATTCTACTACTACCGTGCTACATAAAATTTAAACAAGAAAGTTGCAGGAATTTAATTCGGGCCAGATTATGCAAATCTCTCTCTCTCTCTCTCTCTCTCTCTCTCTCTCTCTCTCTCTATATATATATATATATATATATAGTACTGTGCACAAGTTTTAGGCAGGTGTGATGTCTTTAAAGTTAGAAAAAAAACTACATAAAAGGATAAATGTTAATTGTTTATTTTTTTTATCAATTCATAAAATACAAAGTGAGGGAAAAGCTGTATCAAATCAACATTTGGTGTGACCACCCTTTGCCTTTAAAACAGCATCCCCTGCCTAAAACTTATGCACAGTACTGTATATATATATATTTACTTCTACAACAATATATTTTCTTATACAACGTTCACATGTAATTGTACATTGCTGCTACATACCCTGTGTGGAGCAGATTGGCCAAACAGATATTCAAAAAGGCACAAAATCCATTATAGCAGACATTGGTGGTTCAGAGGCATTTTTGTTCATCATAGGGAGATGGATTTAGGAACTGAGTTTGGTGACTCTAGATAAAATTATATTGAAGATGTGGCCTTTCAGAGTGTGCAAATTGGATCACCTATAATGGCACCACCAAGAGGTCAACTTGGCTAATTTTTGGTTTGGGAGATTCCGGTACCGGTACCAACCAGCCTGCAAAGTTTGAAGTCTCTGGCTATGCCAATTGCTGACTATTATGACATTTTCCCATCCATAGTGATCAATATGTGGCCTCTATAGCGCCCCCTAAAGGCAGATTTGAAAGAGAATTTGCGGACGTGACCAAATAAGCCTCAAGAAGCAGTGTGAGGAATTTCCTGTGGATTGGACTGAGTTTGACCGAGTTAGAGGCATTTATGTGATAAGCCACGCCCACGAGACCAACCATTGGTCCAATCACAATCATCTTTTAGTTGTTGACTTAGACTCTACCCTAGACCGTATGTGTGAAGTTTCATGCTATTTGGTGATTCCCATCAAGAGATATTAATATGTGGCCTTTATAGCGCCCCCTAAAGGAGGATGTGAGAATGGCTAGGTCAATATGATCCATGAGGCATCTAGAGGTGGGGTATAACGTTTCATGAGGGTTGGACTGAGTTTGACTGAGTTATAAACATTTATGTGTGAAGCCACGCCTTCTTCAAATTTCATTGGCTCGTAGCGGTCACGTACTTTGGCCGGTAGGGCTGCTTTATACACCATTTGCATATCGTGGTCCATTGATCGTACATACCAAGTTTGGTGCAGATTGGACAAACAGATCAAAAGTTCTATTCATTTAAGTGTTTTTCACAAAATCCAGAAGCTACCAAGAGGCCAAAGGCAACTTTGAAGGACTTACAAGTCTTCATGGCTGTGACTGGTCGGTCTGTGCATGTGACAACAATCTCACAAGCTTTACACAAAGCTGGTCTGTATGGCAGGGTGGCAAGATAGGAGCCTTTTCTGAAAAAGTGCCACACTCATTCTCGTCTGCGCTATGCAAAATCCCATCTGGAATATTCTGTTACCATGTGGAAAAAGGTTTTATGGTCAGATGAGACGGAGATTGAACTTTTAGGACTGAACTCCAAGCGCTATGTTTTGCGAAAACCAAACACAGCACACCACCATACCTACTGTGAAGCATGGTGGGGGCAACATTATGTTGTGGGGATGTTTCTCTTCAGCGGGGATTGGGCAATTGGTCAGGATCGAAGGGAAAATGAACGCTGCCAAGTACACTCAAATCCAACACGACAATGATCCTAAACATACTGCCAAAAGAACAAAGCAGTGGCTTAAGGATAGGAAGGTGAATGTCCTTGAGTGGCCAAGTCAGAGCCCTGACTTAAATCCGATAGAAAATCTTTGGATTGACTTGAAGAGAGCAGTCCATCGCCGTTCCCCACAGAATTTGACTGAACTTGAACAATTCTGCAAGGAAGAATGGGCAAATATTCCCCAATCTAGGTGTGCAATGCTAATAGAGACATATCCAAATAGATTGATGGCTGTAATTAAAGCAAAAGGAAGCTCTACAAAGTATTAAATCAGGGGGCTGATGACTTTTCCAACCCTGTTATACTAGTTTTTAAATTTTTATAAATTTTCAGAACTGTTGTCTTTTTTGTCATTATTTTGATGTTGTACGGCAAAATTTGTAAATAAAACTTTTGAATTTTTTTTTTTTTACGGGTTTTGATTTCAGGCTGTATGACAAATAAAGTAACTATTTCAAAGGGGTATGATGATTTTCTATAGGCACTGTAAATATACCCTATACCCTATTGTTTTTGCTGGCGTTCATTATTTCTTATTATCATTCTTCCCAAATCTGTACCAATTTGTAAATTCCCGTGAGATGAAACATCATAAACAGAAGTAACTTTGCATGACACCCATAGGCCACACCCTGCCACACAGGTGCCATACCTATAGACCCATAGGGGGCGCTATACTAGGCCACCAAAATTTGACAACAGGTCCGTGTCCCCATTAGGAACAAATTTGTCTCCATAACCCACAAGGTCTGCCGTGATAGATTTTGTGCCATTTTGGATTTAGTGAAAAACAGTCAAACAAAATTTTCTCGCAGACCATTAAACATATGCTCACAAACCTTTGTATGCAGTATGCCTGTGAATAGAGATTTATAAGCTTCAAAGGAACAATCTCTAAAAAACGTGGCCACTACGGACCAATGAAATTGCAAGTGGGAGTGTCTTCACACTAAAAAGCTCATGAAATTGACATAGATGCAGTTATGATGCTAAAAATGACAGTGAACATTCTTAACACTACAAAGGGTCAGTCTATCAAGACAGAACCATATCACCCTTAAGGGGGTGCTACAAATCACACATATTTGTTTCTCATGATTTGTTTGTTTCAGAGTCATGAAGCTTGATAGGTGACTACATGGGTGAGTAAAGGCAACATTCATCTCACTTAACCGATACACATCTGATACGTCCCCAGTCACTGAGGGTGTTCGGCCCCTCCTTTTCATAATCATTATCCTTCCCCTTGGTTAAATAATTACACAATTCAACTTCAACTGCTACGCTGATCTCTGCTTGCTTAATCTCATTGTACCTGTGTATAATGACAATAAAGGCATTCTATTCTATTCTATTCTGATGACACAAAGATCTACATCAGCACAACTTCACTTGATAACCCTCCACTTGCCTGTATTGAAAACTGTCCATCTACAATCAAGTACTAGATGCAGAGCAACTATCTGAAACTAAACAGCAATAAAACTGAACTCCGCATAATTGCATCAAACACACCCTTACTAAAGTAGGCAATAGCGCTCTGTCCATTGATGGTATTAGTCTCCCCCTCCCCTCTAGCACGAAATGTTGGCGTATTAATGGACTCCACTCTTTCGTTAAACTCTCATATCAATAACATGGTCAAAATATCCTTCTGCCATCCAAGAAACAGCTAAAACTCATTCTCATAGTGCAGCTGCCAAACTCATTCACTTTTTCCCTTCTTGATAACTGCAATTCACTTCTTTTCGGCATCAAGTCGAAGTCCAAAGTCCAAAAATTCTCCGGGGACAATTCCTGAAGCACATCTTCAGGATTAACGCCACAATCTAATACATTTTCTCCTGTCTTGATTACTGCAATTCACTTCTTTTCAGCATCAGCGCAACCTCCCTCCGTAAACTCCAACTGGTTCAAAACTGCTGCTCACCTACTCACCTCAACCAAAACTTCTGAGCACATACCTTAACCTTCACTGGTTCCCTGTCAATCAGTGCATTACCTACAAAATCCTTCTTCACACCTACAAAGCTTTACATAACTTGGCCCCTACCTACCTCCTCAAACTCTACTATCCTACCTGTACATTACGTTCCTCCTCAGATTGGCAAATAGTCATTCCCAGAGCAAAACTAAACCAATTTGGGAAGCGTGCATTTTCTAGGGCAGCACCTAAACCATGGAACTCTCTAATTTGCAATTCAAACTCACCTCCTATTTTTATTGTTTTATCTTTTCACCCTGGCCTACCTTAACTGTGTAAAAACCGGTCCTATCCATCTAATGCATTGTTGTTGTTTTGTTATACTAATAGTTTGAACTGTTGTTGTTCTCTTGTCCGTTCTCCCGAAATCTGTTTAATTGCTTTTTTTTGCCACGTTATCTATGCAGATGTTGTGAAGCGTCTGTGGGTGTCAGAAAATCTCTATATAATTAAAATTAATTATTATAATAATTATTATGTGGAAAACCGTAATGTCTGGTATTCAGGGGGCTCTACCACACGAAAAAACAGTCAAAGGCTCTTAAAGAGGGCCTATTATGCTTTTTAGGTATTTCCCTTTCTCTTAGTAAGTTTTATAGCTTTTTGTGCATGTAAAAGGTCTGAAAAGTCACAAAGCCCATAGTCCACGCCAAAGGGAGCTATTCTCTTTCACAGGAAACACTGCTCCTGAACTGCCTGAAATGCCTCATTTGTAGTCCGGCGTTTCCTTTTGTAACTTATCTATGTCACTAAGTCGTACATTTGCATAATGCCCACCTGGCAGCTAGTTTGGCACGCCCTCAAACAGAGCCAGTCAGAGCAGAGGCCGGCAAGTTTGGATAGTGGTTTCACCATGTCGAGAAAACGCTGTTTTTGTCAGTGCGAAGGCAAACTCCCTTTGCATGGCCAGCTGACCAATCAGAGCGCTGGGCTCGTCGGGGGGTGGGCCATAAAGAGACAAGAGTTAAAAGGGAACGTTTCAGACAGAGGATGAATAGAGGTGCTGCAGACCCAGGCAGTTTGGAAAAAATAAATTGTTGTTACGGACGCGCACCTAGTGGTGTGTGTTCTTGTATTGTTTGTGCACCCTCTGTCTCTTCCCTCTGACTCTTCCCTCTTTCTATCGCTCACCATCCAGGTACACCTGTGGTCAATCAACCTATCATCATCGTTTCCTCCGTCATCCAATCAGCATCAGGTCCGACTTCTATATATACACTCGCTAGTGACTCCAGTCTTAAGATCCAGCCAAGCCAATATCTCGGAAGAGTTCGGCTCTTTGTATACTCTGTGGCTATTACTTGTCTTAGTTTTCCCTTTTGATAACCCAGTACCTGTTTGTTTGTCAACCCCTGTGTGAGAGCTAGTTTTGTGTTTGGTGTCTGTCAACGTGTTTATACCCCAAATTGTATGTTGACCCGTAATTTTAGTTTCGCAAAACCGTCTCTCCCTTTGTTGCAGTTCTTTGTTCGTACGACGTGTGGCAGCTTTAGGGTTATTCTTAGTTCCCCGTGCACTCTTCTGCCGGCAGCCTTTGTTATACTTTATCGTTTTTCCCTGCACTCTGTGTAGAGTTTGTTCCCGTTTTTGGGCTAGTTCTCACTCGGGGGCAAGAGGGCTGGTAAGACACCCCGGGGTATATATTGTAACCCACGTAGGTAACTCCCCTGTTAGACTCACTAGTTTAGGAACGCGTGCCACCCCTGTATTTACCTTTGTATGTTTTGGTTAAGTAGTAAGCATGTTTTATTTATTACTTTGATTTGGCACCGTTCGTACCCTCGTCTCTGGTGAAAACTGTAAACAAACCCTTTAAATACATATTCACTTCCACTGTCTCACTTAATTATTCCATCAACACCCCTGGCACTTTGCCAGCATCTTGTCACGTATCCCATGTTCCATTTCTATCGGCGGGGTTCGTAACAATTGTTTATTGAACATTAAAATGCGTAAACCTATTCTAGTGGAAGTCCTAAATAAAGTTATGGACCTGAAAAAGTTGCATAATAGGGCCCCTTTAAATAATTTTAAAAGCTCTATGTCATCAGATGCTGCTTACCAATTTGCATGAAGATTGGTTGAACAATCCAGGAAGAAAGGTGTTAGGTGAGAAGTGGTAATACCATGAACGGACTCAAGGGAATTTACAAAATGGTAGCAATATGTGTGTTGTTGCTATACCATATACATTTTGTCCACAAATCAAAGGTACAAATTTTCCGCCATGATGGATTTTTTGCCATTTTGGATTTAGAGAAAAACAGTTAATACACATTTCCTCCTAGGCCGTTTAATCCATCCTCAAGAAACTTGGTATGAAGCACCTATCAAATTAGAGCTTCAAAAATATATAAGGAACAGTCTGTACCTTAAACAACATGGCCGTCATGGACCAGTGAAATTGCAAATTGGTGTCTAAACTTAAAAGATAATAAAATTATAAAGTTTTGAAGCAACTATGACTATGATCCTTCATAACAATACAAAGCGTCAGCCTGTTAAGACTGAAAAATCATATGTTATGGTTAGTTTTTTTATAGCTTGAAGTCGAAAGCCAGTTTCAGGCATTCGTGTTTGACACTCCCTGTCTGAATTCTCTTCAGCTTACACGTCTATCAAGCTTATTTGAATACCTTTTAACGTTAGAAATTTAAAGATTTCATTAAAAATAAACTATTTGCTAAAAGAAAACATATTCTTGCTTGCTAACCCATTGGACATTTTTAAGAAACTGCCACAAAATGGAGTCAGAAAAGAATGTTGGCTTTTTGGCTGGAAGCTGCTCTGCATAGCTGTTGTTCACTAATGCCACTTTTAGGAAATATCTACTAAAGAAATAACTAAAGATTTTTAAACAAAATAGTTGTCAGTCAGAAAAAAAAAAACTTTCAATCGAAACTATAATTTACTTTTCCTCTTAACAATTTTCTCAGATTTCACATTGAAGGCGTAAATCCAATACATGACACTGTCTTCAACATGTAGTCCTCCCCGGCTCTTCTGAGGTAAATTAAGATTTGGATACACGATGGGCCATGACAAATCACCAAAAGAATGGCGTCAGTATCCCCATAACCAATCATATGTGGTTATAATAAAACTTGTCATTATTATCTGGAAGTTTTTATAAATAAAAATGCTAATTGGACAGGTGAGATATTGAGATTCAACCTTCAAAACCTTTGTTTAAATATTAGAGCATTCTGGCTGGAAAGGGTTAAAAATGGACAAATGGGATGACTTCTTCCAAAAACATGCAACATCACTATTCTGCACCCATGGTCCTCCTGAATAGGCTGTAATAAATGGGCCAATGAAGAGTTTCTCATACTCACATCATGCAGAGGGTATGCTGAGGTGTAAACACCATTGCCAAGGAGACTGGTGATTCCTGTACAAGCAATTTTCAAAATATTTGCTGTCAGAAGTACATTCCTTCACTCTTAATAAATTGGCATTAAACATTTTCAGAATGGCACTTTGGAGTGGTGCATTAACTGGCTAATAGAAATTCATTAAGGTTGTGAAAAGGAAGATACAGACAACATATCAAGGCATTATAAAAAAAAAACTGGGATTTAGCCCAGTTCCGTATGAAAAGATAATTAAAGAAGGCTTTACCCATGGTATATTTGGCCCTTGTGCACCGCGTACGTTTCAACACCTCATAGACCTATGAGGATACAACGTTACAATGTCACACTTTGGTAAAAGGATAGCCATTCATTCATGTAACTGTCTTTAACTCTGTTCTATCTTTTTCTAAAATGGTTCCTTGTGTGGAAAATAGTCTTCAATATTCACCAGTTCACAGCAGTGTTTCTTATGATTAAAGTGATCATAACCTCTGCTAGTCAGACTGCTTATTCTCACCAGAAAAACAGCGATAATAGAAACCTACAAATGTTTCAGCTGACTATAAAATGTTTGATCCCAACAGGAAGACAAATGTCAGCTATGATTAAGGTTAAGGCATGAAATGAGCAAATCATTTTAGCTAGGGGTATGCCACACAACACTCCTTATTCCCTAGCTAGATAGCAGTACTTACTATTGAACTCCTCGTCTTGCTGTCGAAGAAAGTGTCTTTGTTCGAAAGATCAAACCTACAAATGCAGAAGTCAACAAAGAACCAAATGTTAGCTATTAACAGAACCAACAGAAATAAAGTGCAGCAGAGAGAGGTGCGGTATCAGCAGGGCCTCTACTTTTTTTTGCTGCAATCATAAGCATATTGCCTCATATGTGTATATGAGATTGTTTTTGGTATTTATATTGTATTTCAGTGTATTTTCTTTAAAGCATCTATAGGCAACTTTTTTACATTAACGGATTATCAATACATTTATTCAATAGCACATTGTAATGTCTATGGAAGAATGAAAAAGTTGTCGTTAAGATCAGTCCTCTTGAAGTCTCCTATGGATATAACAGTACCTATGGAAGGCCATAAGGGACTTTATTCAAATGAAAATGTAAACTTGAAAATGCAAATGCAATTCAACAATAGCATTATCATTTTCCACATTTGTATGTGTTATTTGAGACAAAATGTATGAAAATGCAATAATCCCATTTGCATTTGCATTTTCAAATGCTTCAATGGGCATTCTGTGTCAATATTCAAATTCAAATGCAAAAGCTGTTTGACATTAAATTTTCAAAGTCCTACCCCGCCATACTGCGGACAATATTCAAATGTTAATTTAAACTTAAAATTGAAAATGCAATATTAAAAATGTATCCTCATTCTCCATTATTTATGTCACAATTAAAATTAAAATGCAGTTGTCAAACAATTTGAAAATGAAAAGAAAATCGCATTTGCCATTGCATTTTCAAACACTTCATCTTTAGAGATCTTTATCTTTCTCTCACGCTGTGGAGTGGACAAAATGCTAATGCAATACGCGAATCAGCGCTAGGAGTCTATTGCATTTGCATTTTCAAGTCACCACGCACTCTTTGGGACAGAACATGAACATTCAAATGCAATCCGTCAGTCCTCTCATCAAGGCGGGTCTGTAGTTAGGATGTCACTTCCTCGTTTAGTGACTTGCTTCATTACCCTTTTACGAACTCGTTGTTGGAGCTGCTATTTCGCAAGTCCTTAGTCATACTTTTGTGCTGCAATATATATGTTTTTGCATTTATTAAAAGAAGTACATTCATTAAAATCTCTCTCTAATTATTCACAATGACAGTGCTGAAACGAAGAGAAGCCGGACAGTCATATAGCTGAATGCTTGAGGTGGGCTAATAGATTGAGCATTATTTTCAACTTTCATGTGCATGTTTACACTCTTAATTATCAGAATCATACTGAATAAATAAACTGATAGCACAATATGGGATATGGGTGATAATATGAAGGCAGGATTCTACCACATTAGATTGGACAAAGCTATCTAATTAGAAGGTGCATTATAAACGCTGCAAATTTCTTCTGGAAAAGGTTTTAATGTTTTCATAAACGTTTACACCTATAGTTTTAATAATGTTGTATTATAAATATGTGCCCATAGGTAGTGTTGCGCTTGTTTTGGGCAATTTTATTAAGGTATGTTTGCTCATTTGTCTTTCAAGAGTTAGCCACACTGAGTGTTCATCTCTGCGGCAATGGCATAGGCTTGGCTGGTGCGGGAGACACGTCTACGTCGGTGCCAGAAATGGAGTAGAACTAAGGCCTACTCTGCAATACATACTTTCTCTGTTCTGTCGCGAACATCTGTTAATGTCAAAATTAGGTTGTCAAATAGCCAAAGTGGTTATCTCCCGGCGCACCGAACACATCGCTACCTACAGCTTGCGCTTTTCTAAGTGACAGAAGGAGGAAGTGAGGTCCAAACTTAAGACCCGCCTTGATGAGAGGACTGACGGATTGCATTTGAATGTTCATGTTCTGTCCCAAAGAGTGCGTGGTGACTTGAAAATGCAAATGCGGTAGACTCGTATCGCTGAATCGCGTATTGCATTTGCATATTGTCCACTGCACCGCGTAGTACTGAACATGAACTGTTTGAAAATGCAATGGCAAATGCGATTTTCTTTTAATTTTCAAATTGTTTGACAACTGCATTTTAATTTTAATTGTGACATAAATAATGCTTGCAAAAATGGAAAATAAGAATACATTTTTTATATTGCATTTATATTTTCAAGTCCGATAGTCGAACCTCGGATTGAGGAGGAACAATGCGGTTTCCGGCCTGGTCGTGGAACGACGGACCATTTTTTTACCCTCGCGAGGATCTTTGAGGGGGCCTGGGAGTATGCCAATCTGGTCTACACGTGTTTCGTGGATTTGGAGAAGGCGTATGATCGGGTTCCCCGGGAGATACTGTGGGAGGTGCTGCGAGAGTACGGGGTGAGGGGGTCTCTACTTAGGGCCATCCAATCTCTGTACTCCCAAAGCGAGAGCTGTGTCCGGGTCTTCGGCAGTAAGTCGGACTCGTTTCCGGTGAGGGTTGGCCTCCTCCAAGGCTGCGCTTTGTCACCTATCCTGTTTGTGGTATTCATGGACAGGATCTCACGGCGTAGCCGCGGGGGAGGGGGGCTGCAGGTTGGTGGGCAGAGGATTGCATCACTGCTTTTTGCAGATGATGTGGTCCTGATGGCATCATCGGTCTGCGACCTGCAGCACTCATTGGATCGGTTCGCAGCCGAGTGTGAAGCGGCTGGGATGAGGATCAGCACCTCCAAATCTGAGGCCATGGTTCTCAGCAGGAAACCGATGGATTGTCTACTCCAAGTAGGGAATGAGTCTTTACCCCAAGTGAAGGAGTTCAAGTATCTCGGGGTCTTGTTCTCGAGTGAGGGGAAAATGGAACGAGAGATGAAGCCAGAGAATTGGAGCAGCGTGGTGCGGTGTTGCAGTCGCTTTATCGCACCGTTGTGACGAAGAGAGAGCTGGAGCCAGAAGGCAAAGCTCTCAATCTACCGGTCTATCTTCGTTCCTACTCTCACCTATGGTCATGAAGGGTGGGTCATGACCGAAAGAACGAGATCGCGGATACAAGCGGCGGAAATGAGTTTCCTCCGTAGGGTGGCTGGCATCTCCCTTAGGGATAGGGTGAGAAGTTTAGCCATTCGTGAGGGACTCGGAGTAGAGCCGCTGCTTCTTTGCGAAGAAAGGAGCCAGTTGAGGTGGTTCAGGCATCTATTAAGGATGCCACCTGGCCGCCTCCCTAGGGAGGTGTTCCAGCCACGTCCAGCTGGGCGGAAGCCGAGTCAGACCTAGGACCAGGTGGAGGGATTATATCTCCACACTGGCCTGGGAACGCCTTGGAATCCCCCAGAGCTGGTTAATGTGGCCCAGGAAAGGGAAGTTTGGGATGCCCTGCTGGAATTGCTACCTCCGCGACCCGACCCCGGACAAAGCGGATGAAGATGATGATGATGATGATTTTCAAGTTTGAATTAACATTTGAATATTGTCCGTAGTATGGCGGGGTAGGACTTTGAAAATTTAATGTCAAACAGCTTTTGCATTTGAATTTGAATATTGACACAGAATGCTCATTGGAGCCTTTGAAAATGCAAATGCAAATGGGATGATTGCATTTTCACTTACATTTTGTCTCAAATAACACGTACGAATGTGGAAAGTGATAATGCTATTGCGGAATTGCATTTGCATTTTCAAGTTTACATTTTCATTTGAATAAAGTCCCTTATGGGCTTCCATAAGTACCATTGAAATCGTGATGTTTTCATGACTTCCTGGTTGTCATAAATTTAAATAATTAACTGGATTCAGTTTTTAGCGCTTTTTCTCGGGACTCAAAACGCTTTACAAATGGGTTGCCAATTAGGTACACACAATGAATGTACAGACAGACATCTATCACTCACAATAATCAGTCTGGGTGATACCATGGCAACCAAATTTGCGTTGAACTTGCTCACCAAACATACCGCAACAGACTTTTGCACACACAGATCAGACAAACACAGACAGATTGACTCCAGTTCTATTGGAAGTGCCTAGTCCGGAGTAGGAATGTCACAATAACAGAAATTTTGTAGTTGATACCAATACCAGTCAATTTCCACTATTCTCGATACCCAATTCAATACCATGGTAAAAAACGAAACAATAAATTAAAAACACTAAATAATAATAAATAAAAACATTATTCCGGAGTTCTCCCTACTAAAGTCTGGAGGACCCGTGACGGAAAGGTAACCCTCGGCCTATAAAATAAACGACTATTAACATTACAGAATGTATATTTAGATAATTATAAAAAGAAACGGGCACATTTTATTTTTATTTTTTTGGCAGAGGCTGTGATTGCCTATCTATAGGCCTACTTTTTCATTTCTGATTTGAGTTTGTGGTAGTTTACAGCAGGGGAGGCAAAACCATTACAGATTGACCCAAACACTTTAAGGATTGTGACAACACAGTACAGGGTCGGGGTTCTTTTTAAGCCTTGGATAATTTAGCTAGAAAAAAAAGGGCTGTTCAGCCTCCCACGAACGAAACGTGTTTGTTTGCTTACATAACATATTTTTTTTCATTGCAGCAGGTACCTTCGATACTGTAGAAAACGAGTGCCGTCACGTTTTTTTAATTTTACATTTTTAGTCCGGAGTATTAACCTATGTTTTTTGTAAGTGAGAGGAAACCGGAGCATCCGGTGTAAACCCACACAAACACGGGGAGAACATGCAAACTCCACACAGAAAGTTTGAACCAAGGACCTTCTTGCTGTGAGGCAACAGTGCTACCCACTGAGCCACCGTGCTGCCGATGAAAATAAACGCATTTTCCCCCACAGCGTCTCAAAGCAGTTTGGCACAGCACGCTGTGGGTTTAGCAAAGGAGTGGACCCTACCACAGCTGTCTGAAAGTGTGACCAACTGAATGAGGTAACCATATTGCCCCACTCCTTATGAATATCCTATCATCCCTTGTAAAAGGCATTTTTCTAAATCGTAGACTGCCGGATATCGCTCTGGCATGTCTGCTTGCCCTTCAGGTTACAAAAAGCCGGTGTTGCTGTCAGGGTCATGGCAAGTGATGGGTGTTGTCAGAGAAGATTTCAATGTGGTAATTTATCAGCTTGTTCTCATGAAAAAAAAAATCCACCACACCAGCCTGACATTCTTGATTAAACCTCGATTACTCAACAGTCAAAAGTAGATATGCGTTAGATGTACATTACACTTTTATGTCCTCATATTTATGGTCCTGTTAGACCTTAGTGCAGCCTTTGACTACTTGCCTTCACAAACTACTTATTTCCAGGCTGCAAATGTTGGGTGTTGAGGGCACTGCACTCTCTTCTTCAGTCATACCTCAAACATCAATTAATCTCACCAAACGGATACACATCTGATACGTTCCCAGTCGTACAGGGTGGTCTCCGAGACTCTATCCTGGGGCCCCTCCTTTTCATAATCAATATCCTTCCCCTTGGTTAAATAATTACACAATTCAACTTCAACTGCTATGCTGATGACACATATCTACAGTGCATCCGGAAAGTATTCATACCCCTTCACTTTTTCCACATTTTATTATGTTACAGCCTAATTCCAAAATGGATTAAATAAAAAAAATGTCTCAACATTCTACATACAATACCACATAATGACAAAGTGAAAAAAGTTTTGAATTTTTTGCAATTTTATTAAAAAAATTTTTTTTAAATATCACATGTACATAAATATTCACACCCTTTGCTGTGACACTCAAAATTGAGCTCAGGTGCATCCTGTTTCCACTGATCATCCTTGAGATGTTTCTACAACTTGATTGGAGTCCACCTGTGGTAAATTCAATTGATTGGACATGATTTGGAATAGCACACACCTGTTTATATAAAGTCCCACAGTTGACAGTGCATGTCAGAGCACAAACCAAGTCATGAAGTCCAAGGAATTGTCTGTAGACCTCCGAGACAGGATTGTATCGAGGCACAGATTTGGGGAACGGTACAAAAAAATTTCTGCTGCATTGAAGGTCCCAACGAGCACAGTGGTCTCCATCATTCGCAAATGGAAGAAGTTTGGAACCACCAGGACTGTTCCTAGAGCTGGCCACCCGGCCAAACTGAGCAATCTGGGGAGAAGGGCCTTGGTCAGGGAGGTGACCAAGAACCCGATGGTCACTCTGACAGAGCTCCAGTGTTCCTCTGTGGAGATGGTTGTCCTTCTGGAAGGTTCTCCCATCTCTGCAGCACTCCACCAATCAGGCCTTTATGGTAGAGTGGCCAGACGGAAGCCACTCCTCAGTAAAAGGCACATGACAGCCCGCATGGAGTTTGCCAAAAGGCACCTAAAGGACTCTCAGACCATGAGAAACAAAATTCTCTGGTCTGATGAAACCAAGATTGAACTCTTTGGCCTGAATGCCAAGCGTCATGTCTGGAGGAAACCAGGCACTGCTCATCACCTGGCCAATACCATCCCTACAGTGAAGCATGGTGGTGGCAGCATCATACTGTGGGGGTGTTTTTCAGCGACAGGAACTGGGAGGCAAGTCAGGATCAAGGTAAAGATGAATGCAGCAATGTACAGAGAGATCCTTGATGAAAACCTGCTCCAGAGCGTTCTGGACCTCAGACTGGGGCGAAGGTTCACCTTCCAACAGGACAACGACCCTAAGCACACAGCCAAGATAACAAAGGAGTGGCTTCAGGACAAGTCTGTGAATGTCCTTGAACCCGATTGAACATCTTTGGAGAGATCTGAAAATGGCTGTGCACCGACGCTCCCCATCCAACCTGATGGAGCTTGAGACGATCTGCAAAGAAGAATGGGAGAAACTGCCCCAAAATAGGTGTACCAAGCTTGTAGCATCATACTCAAGAAGACTTGAGGCTGTAATTGCCGCCAAAGGTGCTTCAACAAAGTATTGAGTAAAGGGTGTGAATACTTATGTACATGTGATATTTTATTTTTTTATTTTGAATACATTTGCAAAAAATTAAAAAAAACTTTTTTCACTTTGTCATTATGCGGTATTGTGGGTAGAATGTTGAGAATTCTTTTTTATCTAATCATTTTGAAATTAGGCTGTAACAATAAAATGTGGAAAAAGTGAAGGGTTATGAATACTTTCCGGATGCACTGTACATCAGCACAGCTTCACTTGATAACCCTCCACTTGCCTGTATTGAAACCTGCCTATCTACAATCAACTACTGGATGCAGAAAAACTATCTCAAACTAAACAGCAATAAAACTGAACTCCTCATAATTGCACCAAACACACCCTTGCATGTAGGCAATATCTCTCTCTCCATTGGTGGTATAAGTCTCCCCTTCCCCTCTAGCACGCAATCTTGGCGTCATAATGAACTCTACTCTCTCTTTTAACTCTCATATCAATAACATGGTCAAAATATCCTTCTTCCATCCAAGAAACATAGTTAAAATTCAACCATCCCTCTCCCATAGCGCAGGAGCCAAACTCATTCACTCATTCATTTTCTCTCTTCTTGATAATAGCCATTCACTTCTTTTCGCCATCAGCGCAGTCTAAATTAAGTTCAAACACAATCCGAGGACAACTTCTGAAGCACATCTTCAAGGTTGTAGTGTTAATCTAATACATTTTCTCCCGTCTTAATTACTGCAATTCCCTTCTTTTCAGCAGCAGTGCAACCTCCCTCCACTGGTTCAAAACTGCTGCTGGTCTCCTCACCTTAACCAACTCTTCTGAGTACATTGCACGGCTTTTTAACCTTCATTGGCTCCCTGTCAATCAGCGCATTACATACAAAATCCTTCTCTTCACCTAGAAAGTTTTACATAACTTGACCTCCTTCAACTCTACCATCCTACCCGTACATTATGTTCCTCTTCAATTTGTAGACGCAAATTGTCATTCCCACAGCAAAACAAAAAATTTGGGGAGCATGCATTTTCTAGGGCAGCACCTAAACCATGGAACTCTATCTATCCTCTAATTTGCAATTCCAACTCACTTTCTATCATTCAAAACTACCTTATATATTTTTTCTATATAAACTAGAAAATGCATTTCCCTGAGCAAATGCGAATGTGATGCGTGTCAATGTTTGCAGCGACCGCCTTAGCTTGCAGAACCTGCACTGCAGCACAAGTGGACTGCTCTACAGACTCCGTTTGTTGACAGGGGATTTTAAATCGTGTCTTGGGCGAGCGGCTTACCTACCTTCTTGTAAACATTTAGTGAGTTATTGTAAAGGAGAGTTAGGCATCTTGTGCGTTTTTTTTCTGAAAAGAACTATTAAAAGACTCTTTAGACTTTTTCTTTTTTTGTTTATTTATTGACACCTTCACTTTATAAAGGTTTATCCAGGCCTTAAATTAATAAAATAATCCTATGCCAGTTTTGGCTGATCATCAATCTCCAAATGAATCCATTCCGCTTTCATTGCGTGACAATAGCCAACTTTTGCTCATTACCTTGCTGTGGCAATATCGATCTGACCAGAAAGCTAAAGTTCGTTCATAGGCACGTTTCTCTATCAGCATGCTCGCATTGTTATGATGCAAGAGGCTAGTGGTCGTAAATGTACACACATAGCAAATCCAACTTGTTAATCAAAACATTATATATTAAAGACGCTGGCAGAATGAGGGTAGTCCGTTGGCAGTTTGGCAGGAAGCCGATGTTGTATCTAAGATCGTTTCCCCGTCAAGATATGTTTCCCCACAACCCCGCCCCCGCGAAGGAAGCACACATTCACAAAATGCTAGCCCTCGTCTTCCCCGGCGCTGTGCTCGCACAATTGAGATAATATGGAGAGCGCTAAGGCTTAAAACAAATTTCTTTAGTGAGTTTTATTTGTAGAATAATGTATTCTACATTGATCTGCCTCACTGCCTAGTTACATTTGTTGCGCCTTTATTGACATAATCAACTTCTGATATTTCAATAAATAATATTTTACAGTGGCAAGAAAAAGTATGTGAATCGTCTGGAATTTCCTGCTTTTCTGCATTAATTGGTCAAAAACTGTGATCTGATCTTCATATAAGGCACAAGTGTAGACAAAGACAACGTGCTTAAGCTAATAACACACAAACAATTATAATCTTTCATGTCTTTATTGAACACACCCATTAAATATTCACAGTGCTGGAGGAAAAAGTAAGTGAACCCTTTAATAACTGGTCGATCCTCCTTAGGCAGCAGTAACCTCAAACAAGCGCTTCCAGCAGCTCTGGATTAGACCCGCACAACGTACAGGATTAATTTTGGACCATTCTTCCTTACAGAACTGCTTCAGCTCAGCCATATTCTTAGAATGTATGGCGTGAACAGCTCTCGAGGCACAGCATCTGGATTCGATTAAGGTCTGGGCTCTGACTGGGCCACTCCTTCTGAAATAGATTCACTTTGATGTTTAGGGTCATTGTCCTGCTGCATCACCCAACTTCTACTGAGCTTCAGCTGGCTGACAGCCACTCTGACATTATCTGTAGGATATCTTGATAAACTTTGGAATTCATTTTTCCCTCAATGATGGCAAGCTGTCCAGGCCCAGAGGCAGCAAAGCAGCCCCAAATCATGATGCTCCCTCTATCGTACTTCACCATTGGGATGATGTTTTCATGTTGGTATGTGGTTCCCTTTTTATGCCATACCTAACCCTAACACTACTGCGTGTTCTTCCCGAATAATTGAACCATTGAATTCATCAGTCCACAAAACGTATTCCCAGTAGCGTTGTGGAGTGTCCAGGTGCTCTTTGGCAAACTCTTTGGCAGCGGCTGCCTCCGTGGTGTCCTGCTGTGGACACCATGCTTGCTCAGTGTTTTGCGTATGGTAGACTTGTGAACAGAGATGTTAACCAGTTCCAATGATTCCTTTAGCACCCCTAAAAAGGGTCTAAAATCGCCTATGTGTCTTGTTTATGTGGGAAATGTCATGCAGTATTACCAGTCAATCTTTAAATTTACCAACATGGTAATTAGTCATTTATATGTGCACAAAGCCTTTATATGTATTAGGCCGCTTTGTCAATCTAATAATTGTATTACTGTCCCTGGTTCCGATTCAAAGTGTCAGTCGCAAATTGCTTGGCTGTGTGCGCGCTGTCATGATTGTGTGGAGGCTTACATTGCTTTTGTTTTCTTTTGTGTGGGATGAGGGGGTGCGTTTTGCACAGCCTTCCCGTTTTCCATTGACGTGCACATGAAGCTTGTGTTATGATTTGCATTTCGCTTAAAGCTACAGTATGTAAGTTTGAATTTTGAGCAATAAACTAAATATTTTGTTTTTTTACGTTTATTACATACCTCCTTGAGGATATCATTAAAGCAAATGCTCCGAGAGAAGGTGCGCTATATATGCGCGCCCTGAGCCCTGTATTCAGCTTATAAAAAATCTAGGGACGACCGCCTATCCCCAACCAATCAGGAGAGTTTTTGCAAGGAGTAAGGGCTACCTGCCTGTCAATCACCTCACGTGCACACTCCTAGGTAAAATCCCTGCTTACAGCGTCACCCTCCAAACAAGCTTGTTACAATTCGCGTTGCAGACAAAAGTAGCAGCGTATGAACCAGTAGTTGCAAGGCGGCTGAAGTCATTGCATGTCGTAGCAAAAGACGTGGCTTGTCAAATAAATTCGCCAAGACAGTTTTAGAATGTTAGGAAGTATCGCACCAGCTTTACGTCAAAAAGGCATTATTTGTTTACATGCATTTCTTGGATATACTCGGCAACGTAGCTATGGTGCCAATCGCAGTGAAATAAAAACGATTGTCATGCACTAGCTCATACTAATAGGGGAATCAAATTATGAAATTGTTTTTGTTAACGTTAGCTTACTGTATGGCATTACTAGGGAAACGGTCAATTGTGTCTGTGCTTGTTGCTTTGGTGTGAACCACTCAGTTTTAGAGCATTTACGATCAGACATTTTGGATTATTTTGTTTCTCACCTCAGAATCAGACATTACTTTTTGCGTTGTTGGTGAGAACCAAAAGTATGCACAACATACACATGATTCATGAAACACTGCCTTGCTCAGGCTCATAGTCAAGAGCGTGCACGGGCATGTGTGGGATGCGCCATTGAGAGGGATAGGAGGGACCAAATACTCAGGAGGTTGGCCTTTTTCTGCCAAGTAGTGTTGTGATTAAAATTCTTGCAATTTTTTCCCCAATTCTCTAGAACTTACATACTGCACCTTTAAGCAATCTGCCCAGAAGTTTTTTGTTTTGTTTAGGCACTCCATGCGGTTTTGGCACTCCATTCATTCCATGCTGTGTGCTTGTTGCATTGTTAAGGCTGGTAAACATTTTGGGCCAAGGTTTATGAGTTTGCTATATAGGCTAGGCCTACATAGTTATCTTCTCACACATGTGAAGAGTGGCTTTAAGTGGCTTTTAAGGCTTTATGCTTAATACCAATTTGTATGCAGTTCATACTGTATGTCAACAATGGTCCTCCCGATCTGATTACTTTTTACAATATAGCACGTTCATAAAAAATTATAATAACAAAAAATGCAAATGTGAATTTTCTGTTGAATAGCTTACACATTTTCTGAGGAGTATGGTATATTTAGTGTTAAAAAGTAGATACCGGTTTTGTAATCAAGTATGTGTAATCAATATTAAAGGTTAGTAGGTAAGCGTACCATAGTTTACTATTAGTTTCATGTAACTAGAGGATTAGAGAGAGAGACAGACACAGTAAGAGGGGGGTGAAGCATTGGTGAGCAGAGACAGGCACCAGCATAATTAAGGGCACCAAATGGAGGTAGAACAGAGAAAGAGTGCAGGAAGTGGGGAGCAGTAAACACTTAATGATTGTAAGAGGCCTTTGTAAGAATACACTGTTTGTCAGACTGTTTGTCACCCTGAGAGAAGATGAGTAGTCTGGGATTAACAGATGCTAGGAGTGAACAGATGTATCAAAATAAGGAAAGGGGGGCTAATGGATTCTGCTTCCTTAGTTTATGTTAGGTAAGGATGGGGTTAGTTGTAAAGAGGGGTAAACTTTAAGGTTTATGCGGTCCTCAGGAAACAAATGGGTCAGAGGTTGAATGTAAAATGCATAAAGAGACGAACATGCCAGATGCACAAGCCAGTAGATTGTAGGAGTAGATCTTTGTAGTGGCATGCGATGTTATTCAGGCTGAATAAAACCTACTCTTCTGAAACTTTGGCTTTCGACTTCCAATATTTTGTATGGGGTAGTAACTTCTGCTAATTGAAAATATACAACAGGAGAGACCAACACCCATAATTAACTAAAATCAGAAAAGATATATCTATTATGAGCCTGCGTTAGGTGTGCAGGACACAACCCCAGATTCGCCGTAAAACACCGTTTCTTGCCCCGCTGTGTAAAACTCTTCCTGTAATAGCTTGGCCATTATAACTTCATTGCGTTTTTTTCTTCTTTCACGTGCATTTCAACACACTATTAATTACCAGAATCATATTGTAGAAATAAAAGTAGTTTATGGGAAATGGGCGAAATTATGAAAGTACGGTTTATGCGGAATGGACTAATCTATTTCATTTATTTATTTAAGAAAGTGAACTGATCACTTCGCTACATACAGGCACACTATGTCTCTTGTCTTGATAAACTTGCAAGCTGACATGGCTTATCGTTTGACATTCCATAATGCCAAAATTATCAACACTTATCTAATGTTGCGTTGCCTTTGTACAATGCCTTGTCATCTTTTACAAATTCTTAGTTCACTACACAGCGTTGACAGTCAATGCGGCATGCCTTGTGGTTTGCATTGACTACTGTAAGCAGTTCTTATTTCAATAACACTCACTTCTTGATTTGCTAAATTGCTAGTGAACATGAAACACCAGTAGTTACAGCAGGAGAGGGGAAGTGTCTATCCATAGCTAGGTGCTAATGTTAACTAGAAACTAACTAACTCACAATGGAATAATTAGCGATACGGTGACGCCGTTACATATACTCACATGTGCATTCATACAGATGTCCTGAACTGTTGGCGCGGTGTTTTTGTTATTTACGAGTTAGCTATCCCACTTCTGACGCCATGTTTACATCTCAAATAACTAGACAGACTCATTCATTAACGCAATTCACAACTGTTGTCAAGTGTACCCAAGACAGTCAGTATATCCATCCATCCATTAGCTTTACCGCTTATCCTGTACAGGGTCACGGGGGGGGCTGGAGCCTATCCCAGCGGACACAGGGCGAGAGGCGGGGTACACCCTGGACAGGTCGCAAGTCTATCACAGGGCCGACATATAGGGACAGTGAACAACTCACACTCACATACACACCTACAGGCAATTTAGAGTCACCAATTAACCTGCATGTTTTTGGACTGTGGGAGGAAACCGGAGTACCCGGAGGAAACCCATGCGAACACTGGGAGAACATGCAAACTCCACACAGAAATGCCCTTGGGTCAGGTGGGGATTGAACCATGCTAACCACCGAGCCACTGTGCTGCCCAACAGTCAGTAATACAAACAAAACTTGCAAATACACAACATCAACGCTAGATAGTGGTACATGCCTATGAGAACTCTCTCCCAGTAAAAACCCCCTCCCCATTAATTTTAATGGGGCCAAAAATCAATTAAAATCACTTAGCTGCATGTAAGCGCAATAGACTGCAATACCGGAGACATGTGGGCACTGGAATGGAATTGTTTGGGTCAAATCTGCGGGCGTAGTTAAGGTGCCAAAATAGGCCTAATAATATAAGACTTTGCGATAACTAGATGTGTGCGTCATACAACGCATCACATAATAATCTTAATGAAACTGTGCTGCCGCCTGTTAAAATAGCCTACGTGTTATCAGCCAGTCTGTTCATTTTGACATCGCTTTGTATCGTTGGATTTGGCCGTTTCAATCATGCTACGGCAACAAATAAAGGAGTTTGTTTTGCAAGCAAGCAATTATTTATGGTGCCTTTAAGAATATAATAGTTAGCTACGCACACTTCAGCTAGCTAACGTCCACTTGGCCAGAATTGTTTGTAACGTTAATAGAATTCACACACAGTAAGCAGTATAACCACAGCATAATGAACTTGTTGACGGTTAACCCCCACTATGTCTGGCTAAGCACGGTAGCGTGAGGTGTCCTTACCTAATGCTCTTTTGAAGTATTACCAGCTATAATTTATGGTGCCTAAAGACTAGCTATCGTTAGACTCCATGGAAATACCATTAACATACAAATTGTGATGGTTAGCATTCACTAAATCAAAACAAAAAACAGTGCCGCTGTTGAATGCAAACTTGATACGTGTTATCAGCCACTATCCAATTCAAGTCACCAGAATAATTTTTTAACGTTAAACAAATACAACTTAACTCACATTGAGTACGCAGTGTCTTACAATGTTGTGGATTTATGCCAAGTGCCGGTGGAATCTGGTGAATTACGATAAACTTGGTTTGACTTGTAGAGCTATCATGAGTCCATGCTACACTCACTCGAACGGGAGCACATTGCTCCTTCATTCAAAGTCCACCAGAGGGCATACACTCTTTCCCCATTCATTGTCTATGGGCAAATTAAGCGTGTAAAAACGACAATTAAAAATAACTAGTGGACGGATTACTTAGCTGTGTACAAGCGCACTCCGTGGCATTCGAACTGACATTTTGGTGTTGCAATTGAAGCGAAATGCTCAAAACTGCGACCGTAGATAAGGCACCAAAAACCGTGACAATAAAGATAATAATAAAACTGTGCGATAACAGTATATGACTGCGTCATAATTGCAACATCTTTGTAAATCAAAAATACAATAAAATAGCCTAACAATGCATTTGCAAAACGATAACAGGTTAAAACCTTTTGCTATGCTCTCTCCTTTTGACCCTGATTGAATCTAATTATGTCTCTTTGTAGTCCTATTAAGAACTCTGGCTGCAGCATTCTGAACCAATTGCAGCTTTAGAATTGGCTTGCTTGGAGAATAAAACGTTGCAGTAGCCTATGCGACTCGTGATAAAAGAATGCTTCAACTTCTCTGCAATTTTCATGATAGAAATGGGCAAATTCTAGAAAAAATATGTCTTTCTGCTAAGATTCATGTGACATTCAAAACTAAGTTCGGAGTCAAGAATTACTCCTAGGTTGCGTGCCTCGGTGCACTGCAACTTTAAGAAGCTCAACCAGAGTGCGAATAACAAAGGGGGTTATTTCCCCCCGCCCCCCCCCCCCCCTCCCCCAATAAGGTCCAACCCCCCCGAAGGAAGTTAAAATGAATTGTCCTACCTAAGTGGGTCCTACCATTTCTTCTGACATCGACTGAGTCTCGTGACGATTTGGCATTTCGGCTAGACTACAGTAAAATCAATATCACTACATTAAAATCAATCTGTAAAGTAGATAGAAGTAACATAAGTGTGTAGACATTAACCTTTTTTTGGTAAATTAAGTCTGACAATTTAAGTGAAATTGTATTAAGTTTCCAATTAGTTTGTTGACCCAGTGCTTTGTTGCTGAATTAAATATAGGACGACAGCTAGCTAGAGACCAGTTGGTTAACTTATAGCCATGGCCTGGGTCTGTGTGTCAGCTTGCTAGTTAGCGAGTCACCACCGGCTACTACTAACGTTACCACAATGACGGCTCCAATAGATGCAACGTAATGCACGCACTTTTTGGCCATTCCCCTCAATTTCCCTAACATATCCTTTTACCAGCAAAAAAAAAAAAAAAAAAAACGTAACACCGGTAAAAAAAATGCGGTACTAGCTTACTAATTGGTTTGCTGGTGAAATATCAGGGCCAGGGGGAATCAATAATGGTAATACTACAAATATCCAGTGTATACATGGCACCAATTGTTATAAAATGCTGCAATTATGTGCTGTTGTATTAAGGATGCAGCGAAAGAATAAAATGGCAGGGAGAATGATAGTTCAGAGGTAGAGGTGAGTGAAAAAGGGGCTGCTCTTAATAGTATTTGCCATCATGCCAGTTTGTTGGGCATATACAGTGGGGAGAACAAGTATTTGACACACTGCCGATTTTGCAGGTTTTCCCACTTACAAAGCATGTAGAGGTCTGTCATTTTTATCATAGGTACACTTCAACTGTGAGAGACGGAATCTAAAACAGAAATCCAGAAAATCTAATTGTATGATTTTTAAATAATTAATTTGCTTTTTTTTGCATGACATAAGTATTTGATCACCTACCAACCAGTAAGAATTCCGGCTCTCACAGACCTGTTAGTTTTTCTTTAAAAAGCCCTCCTGTTCTCAACTCATTACCTGTATCAACTGCACCTGTTTGAACTTGTTACCTGTATAAAAGACACCTGTCCACACACTCAATCAAACAGACTCCACAATAGCCAAGACCAGAGAGCTGTGTAAGGACATCAGGGATAAAATTGTAGACCTGCACAAGGCTGGGATGGGCTACAGGACAATAGGCAAGCAGCTTCGTGAGAAGGCAACAACTGTTGGCGCAATTATTAGAAAATGGAAGAAGTTCAAGATGACGGTCAATCTCCCTCGGTCTGGGGCTCCATGCAGGATCTCACCTCGTGGGGCATCAATGATCATGAGGAAGGTGAGGGATCAGCCCAGAACTACACGGCAGGACCTGGTCAATGACCTGAAGAGAGCTGGGACCACAGTCTCAAGGAAAACCATTAGTAACACACTACGCCGTCATGGATTAAAACCCTGCAGTGCACGCAAGGTCCCCCTGCTCAAGCCAGCGCATGTCCAGGACCGTCTGAAGTTTGCCAATGACCATCTGGATGACCCAGAGGAGGAATGGGAGAAGGTCATGTGGTCTGATGAGACAAAAATAGAGCTTTTTGGTCTAAACTCCACTCGCCGTGTTTGGAGGAAGAAGAAGGATGAGTACAACCCCAAGAACACCATCCCAACCGTGAAGCATGGAGGTGGAAACATCATTCTTTGGGGATGCTTTTCTGCAAAGGGGACAGGACGACTGCACCGTATTGAGGGGAGGATGGATGGGGCCATGTATCGCGAGATCTTGGCCAACAACCTCCTTCCCTCAGTAAGAGCATTGAAGATGGGTCGTGGCTGGGTCTTCCAGCATGACAACGACCCGAAACACACAGCCAGGGCAACTAAGGAGTGGCTCCGTAAGAAGCATCTCAAGGTCCTGGAGTGGCCTAGCCAGTCTCCAGACCTGAACCCAATAGAAAATCTTTGGAGGGAGCTGAAAGTCCGTATTGCCCAGCGACAGCCCCAAAACCTGAAGGATCTGGAGAAGATCTGTATGGAGGAGTGGGCCAAAATCCCTGCTGCAGTGTGTGCAAACCTGGTCAAGAACTACAGGAAACGTCTGATCTCTGTAGTTGCAAACAAAGGTTTCTGTACCAAATATTAAGTTCTGTTTTTCTGATGTATCAAATACTTATGTCATGCAATAAAATGCAAATGAATTACTTAAAAATCATACAATGTGATTTTCTGGATTTTTGTTTTAGATTCCGTCACTCACAGTTGAAGAGTACCTATGATAAAAATTACAGACTTCTACATGCTTTGTACGTGGGAAAACCTGCAAAATCGACAGTGTATCAAATACTTGTTCCCCCCACTGTAGTACTACATACACAAAAATTATTCACAACCATAGCCTACTGTTCCCAGCTAACATACTCATACATTAATAAAGTGTTGCATGTGGCGCGTGCCCCTCCATTAATGTACATAGGAATCCGGGCTCGCTCTGGAAAAATGTAAGTTGACCCCCCCCCCTCTTGTAATTCGCACTCTGAGCCCAACCTTTCGATAATGAATCCCTCTGGTACTTTGGTAAAAACACAAATAGCCTTCCACAGTTTTATCATTTAATTTAAGAAAGTTGTGGGCCCTCTAAGATGTAAAACAATTTGTTAAAAAGGGAGAGTGACACAATTAGGCTACTGTAACAAGCGTTCCGTTTAACTACATTATAAGTAATGTAGGTCAAGTGTATCTAAATGCCTACACGGTTTACCTATTTCATGTTCCAAAATGCAAATTATTTAATTACGTTGTGGTTATGACAATTTTGCCTTGCTAATTATTATCTTAGCATGAAGAAAATGGAACTATGAAACTTTGGCTAAGAGGCTGTTATAATCGTTGGCAAAATGGTAACGTTCGCAACGTTATTGACAAGTAGTCCCATCAGTATCGTAGTATAAGTGGAATTTGGAATAACAAGCATGCTAGCTAATGTTAAACTCCATGGAAATAACATTAACTCTAAATCCAAATTGTGATGGTTAGCGTTCACTAAATCAAAACAAAAATAAGTTTAACTACGGCGACGCATTGTAGGGGAAACGCTATCTGGCATATCCATAATACTGACTCTTCTCAATTGATCCAAATTTGTAAAAACAAAACACAAAACAAGTGAACTGGCCTAAGTTTACCTTAAACAAACTAAATTAGAAACGGACCTATCAATATACACAACAATACAGCTAAAACGCTAGCTAAACTTGCGTATCCTTTAAGTTTCATTCACATTAGCCCCTTAGCCCTGTTACACAACATCAACATTTGGATTTGAGAGGAAGCCACTTACAATTACTGTCATTATTAAGGATTTCAACTTCTGTGTTCATACAACATAGTAAATCCAGTCACGATGGTAAATAAAGACTAATGAGTGCAGTGATTCACTATGACATATTGAGATAACACACAAAACCGATAAAAAATAACACGTGAACCGATCACACAGCATTAGGCTGGACCTTTTGGCGTTGTAATGGAATCGATAGGGTCAAAACTGCGGACGTAGTTAGGGCACAACCCAATAATAATAAGAAGAATATGACTTTGCGATTTCAATATGTGAGCGACACATGATACAGCACATAATAAAATTCATTATTATTATTATTATTATTATTATTATTATTATGATAGGTGATTATCGTATATCAAGCATATCTAATTAACTAAATCTAAAAACCTACAGTGGTTCTTTGATTCCAGTCTTATGAAACAAAATATAAAATGTTTTGTTGACTGCGCTGTACTGTCTACACACCATTAAGATTTCAATTTTACACTACCGGTAAAATTTTTTGGAACACCTTAATTTGTCTCACATTAACTACATTATTTAAAATGCTTGAAAGCTTGAACTATTCCCCTTACCACAGCATAAAAATTCTAATTGTATAAAAATTTAAGTTAATACTAATCAAATTCAGTTACTTGTGATACTTATCTTGGCCAGTAGTCATTAAACGTATTAGAAAGAAAAACAATTTTAATTTGATGAAATACTCACTAAGATTAAAAAAGGAAGCAAATTTATTTTATACTTTAAATGTCATAGATTGCAAGCTTACTGATAAAATGTTCTCATGAAGACCGCATACTCACAAGTGCTGTTTCTCTCTGGAGAAGGGATGGGACAGTGGCTTAATGCTTGTCAGTCGATTGGCTTCAACTTTTGGATGTAGAGGTGCTGTGACTTTATGAATGAACAAGCGTATCTTTTCCACCAAGTTGTTGCCCTGCTTTACCTCATATACCTGAATGGGAATACAGAGAGGAGCCGGAAATGCTAGTAAGAGCATCAATACCTTTTCACAAACCATATTGTGTTGGCCAAGATTATTCCCGTTTAATTGAGGTGTCTGAACAGATAATTACAGCCCGACTGACTAGCAGGGAGAGAGGAAAGAGGCAATATGGAAATAAAAGTTACATATCAATTTTTAACAGTAAAGTAACATTACCTTCTTTGTAGGCATTTTGAGCTTCATGAACTCGGCTTCACGACACAGAACTTTCCAGGGAGCATGGATTTTCAGGAAGCCAATACCTGGGATCTTATTCTAAAAACAGAGACTAAGGTTAAGAACACATTTCTTGTATCAAGTAGTATTGAGATACGAAAGCCTTCTGGCTGTCTCTGCTAAAATACCTTTCAGCCCATCTCTGTTATACTGTATAATCCATCTGCATGGTACATCTTCCCGCCATCTCATCGCTGATTTCTCAAAACCAAGTTTTCCAATGACCTATTTAAAATGCTGGGGGGCGCTTTGTATCTTTTTATTTGCGTTATTTAACCAGGTAAGTCCAACTGAGCACGAGTGAGGCCCTCCCAGTGACCCCAGTAAAATGGCTGATGTACTCCCCCTCAACAGGGGAAGTATTCTGCTTTGAGTGTAAGCTATTTTCTTCGAATAGGCATGCATGTGTAGATGGATATTGTAATTGGAAACATCCAGAACGCATTTCCGAGCACGAGAGGAGTTCCGCCCATATCTCATGTACGCTTGCTGTACTTCACAGAACAAAGGCCACAACAGTCAACACAGGTCTTGAGAAGCAAGTTGCTGGGGAAAGGCAATCCTGGCGAGACGTGCGAAAGCGGGTGAAAGCTGTAATTCACTTTCTAGGGGAGCGTGGCCTAGCGTTTACAGGGGACAATGAGCTGCTAGGGTCGCCGCGCAATGGGAATTATTTAGGCCTCCTTGAATTGCTTTCACAATTTTAACCGTTTCTGTCTGAACACATAAAAAACTTTGGCCAGAGAGGCAAAGGTTCAGTCTCATATTCATCTTTAATGACGTGCGAGGAGTTTGTGGAACTTTTGGGTAAAAAAAAAAAGAAATGCACTTGCAAATGAACTGAAAGAGGCAAAGTACTTTTCAGTTATCGTAGACTCCATGCCAGATCTTTCCCATGTGGACCAACTTACTCAAATTTTTAGACTTGTAAAATAGTGAAGGAAAAGTGGTAGAAAGATTTGTAGGATTTGAGCCCATCAAAAGCCATACTGGAGAGAGTTTAGCTAATTGTGTGGTCGTCATGGTGTAAAACCTTGGTTTAGATTTGTCTAATTGCCATGGCAAGTCATACAATAACGCTAGCAGTATGTTGGGAAATAGAATGGTTTACAGGCTCATCTAAAAAGAAAATATCCCTTAATACATTACGTGGTTTCTGCGTCCCATTTGTTAAATTTAGTCGGGGTCAACATTATTGAAGCAAGCAGCCCTGAGGTCGGTAATTCTTTTAGCACATTACAGTCGCTGTACACCTTTTGCGCTGCATCAACACATAGATGGGGAAGAGTACTTGGAGAAAACAACACAGATTTAACACTGAAATCTCTGTCAAATACTAAATGGAGCAGTAGGGCTGACTCAACTAAAGCACTTGGGAAAAATTACACAAAGATCAGGGAGCCTTTGCATAACACTACTCAAAATAATTGAAGGAACACTTTGAAAACACATCAGATCTCAATGGGAGAAAAATTTATTCTGGCTATCTACACTGATATGGACTGGGTAATGTGTTAGGAACGAAAGGATGCCACATCGTTAGATGGAAATGAAAATGATCAACCTACAGAGGGCTGAATTCAAAGACACCCCGAAAATCAAAGTGAAAACATTATGTGGCAGGCTTGTCTATTTTGCTGACATTCCATTGCAGCAACTCAAAATGGTACTCAGTTCTGTGTATTGCCCCCACGTGCTTGTACGCATGCCTGACAACGTCGGGGCATGCTCATAATGAGACGACGGATGGTGTCCTGGGGTATCTCCTCCCAGATCTGGACAAGGGCATCACTTAGCTCCTGGACAGTCTGAGAGGTGCAACCTGGCGGCGTCGGATGGACCGAAACATAATGTCCCAGAGGTGTTCTATTGGATTTAGGTCAGGCGAGCATGTGGGCCAGTCAATGGTATCAATTCCTTCATCCTCCAGGAACTGCCTGCATACTCTCGCCACATGAGGCTGGGCATTGTCGTGCACCAGGAAGAAACCAGGACCCACTGCACCAGCGTAGGGTCTGACAATGGGTCGAAGGATTTCATCCCGATACCTAATGGCAGTCAGGGTGCCGTTGTCTAGCCTGTAGAGGTCTGTCTCCTTCCATGGATGTGCCTCCCCAGACCATCACTGACCCACGACCAAACCGGTCATGCTGAACGATGTTACAGGCAGCATAACGTTCTCCACGGCTTTTCCAGACCCTTTCACGTCTGTCACATGTGCTCAGGGTGAACCTGCTCTCATCTGTGAAAAGCACAGGGCGATAGTGGCGGACCTGCCAATTCTGGTGTTCTAAGGCAAATGCCAATCAAGCTCCACGGTGCCGGGCAGTGAGCACAGGGCCCACTAGAGGACGTCGGGCCCTTAGGCCACCCTCATGAAGTCTGTTTCTGATTGTTTGGTCAGAGACATTCACACCAGTGGCCTGCTGGAGGTCATTTTGTAGGGCTCTGGCAGTGCTCATCCTGTTCCTCCTTGCACAAAGGAGCAGATACCGGTCCTGCTGATGTGTTAAGGACCTTCTACGGCCCTGTCCAGCTCTCCTAGAGTAACTGCCAGTCTCCTGGAATCTCCTCCATGCTCTTGAGTATTGTGCTGGGAGACACAGCAAACCTTCTGGCAATGGCATGTATTGATGTGCCATCCTGGAGGAATTGGACTGCCTGTGCAACCTCTGTAGGGTCCAGGTATTGCCTCATGCTACCAGTAGTGACACTGACCCTAGCCAAATGCAAAGCTAGTGAAAAACAGTCAGAAAAGATGAGGAGGGGAAAAAATGTCAGTGGCCTCCACCTGGAAAACCATTCCTGTTTTGGGGGTCGTTACATTGTTGCCCCTCTAGTGCACCTGTTGTTAATTTCATTAACACCAAAGCAGCTGGAACTGATTAAGAACCCCCTCTGCTACTTAACTGACCAGATCAATATCCCAGAAGTTTAATTGACTTGATACAGTACTCTGATTAAAAAGTGTTACTTGAATTTTTTGAGCAGTGGCTGATGTAGATGAAAAATGGGACATGCACGCAGATACCGCTGCACTCTGTGCAAAGCTGGACACCTTAGAAATAGCCTTTATGGCCATCTTTTGGGACACCGTTCTTTGCAGATTTCAGATGACCAGCACACTTTACCAGAAAAGTGACACTGACCTTAAGACAGCGGTGTGAATTTTAGACTCCTTTCGTATGTTTGTATATGCGCAGAAGGAGCTATTTGAGAACTTTGATAAGAAAGCCACAAGCGTAACAAGTGTCTGTCATTGATACAGGCAACATATTAGTTTTACAAAGCGCAAAAAAGTTTGAGACGATGTGGATGGAACTGAAATGGATGTTTTGCTTGATGGGGGCCGCAAGTTTCAAGTGGAGACGCTTAATGTAGCCATCGATAACTTGGTTAACTGTCTTGATCACAGACTAGGAGCGTACAAGGACTTGGCAGATTTGTTTAGCGTCCTTTTCTATTACAAATCGGATTCGACCAGTGATGTCATTGACCAAACTAATACCCTTTAATCCATCATTGACAGTATGCCCAAGCTTATGATTTGGATCAGTAATGTGTTGGGTGAGATTAAATGCATAAAATCACTAACTAGTGGTTTGGACGCAGAAGCAGACATGAGTATTAAAATCACCAATAATCAAGACTCTCATAGCTAGGCATGCATGATCTGTGATAGAAAGTTAGCAAATTGTGAGATCAAATCTTTGTGTTTTCGGGGGACAATACACAAGGGCAATTAAAAAAGGGTTAGCCGATCATACTTTTGATAGCTGCACTTCAAAACTGGAGAAAAACATCTTGGTTAAACGGTGGCAGGTAAAATTAGTTTTAAAAACAAGACCGGCGAGCCTCGGCGTACTGAGATAGTCACAGTCTAAAGGATATGGTTAAACAAGCGGAGCAATCTCACCAATGTTCAGCCAAGTTTCTATCAACAGTGGGACGTCTAATCCACGGGAGGAGAAAATGTTATTGAGAATAAAGGTCTTATTAGAAAGCAATCTAAAATTCAGCAGAGCCGTCTTAACTGGGGCAGTACTTCCAGTTTCGGGTGCCGCCGCTGCCCTTTGAAAAGACCAAAGATTTTGGAGGTTTATGCCATTGATTGTGGTGCAGTCTCGCACCAGGAAAAGGACCGGGACTGCCACCCAGGTCTGGCAACGGTGAGCTGGTGAAAGTTGGACGACCCCGAGTTGTGGGACAGAGAGAGAGCGAGCAACAGATCTCAGCTTAGTTAAGGCACCAGTTGGTTTACCCCTTCTCCTAGCACGTCTTCTCGAGTATGGAGGACCAAAGCTGCGAAAATTAAAAATAAATACATAAATAAATAAATGACTAAAAAATGAATAAAAGGCCATGGATAGTATTTTCCTTTGTTACACCTTATTTATTTACTTTCCTATTTACATTTCTTTACTGCTTTTTACATTTCCTTTTACATTTGCATTTCGAAATAACTTTTTTACTTCTGTATTACTTTCTTCAGATGTTGCTTTTTTTTTACATTCCATCTCCTTTTGGGAATTCCTTTTACATTTCTGTATGTCTGTATTTCTTCTTCATTAAGCAAACGAGTAGGCGGTGCTTTCATTTTCAGTCTTAGCAATCAAACTAGGAAAAGGCACTATGTCTTCTGTTGACTAGACAGGTTAAACAATGATGAGCGCACCTCTTTAGACAAAATGACAATTTATTAATTTGTCTTTATTCATAAACGTTTACTAAACCTAGAAAAAATTCGGAAGAACTGTTTCATCATCATCTTCATCCGCTTTGTCCGGGGTCGGGTCGCGGAGGTAGCAATTCCAGCAGGGCATCCCAAACTTCCCTTTCCTGGGCCACATTAACCAGCTCTGACCTGGGGGATTCCAAGGCGTTCCCAGGCCAGTATGGAGATATAATCCCTCCACCTGGTCCTAGGTCTACCCCGCGGCCTCCGCCCAGCTGGACGTGCCTGGAACACCTCCCTAGGGAGGCGGCCAGGTGGCATCCTTACTAGATGCCCGAACCACCTCAACTGGCTCCTTTCTACGCAAAGAAGCAGCGGCTCTACTCCGAGTCCCTCACGAATGGCTGAACTTCTCACCCTATCCCTAAGGGAGATGGCAGCCACCCTCCGGAGGACACTCATTTCCGCCGCCTGTATCCGCAATCTCGTTCTTTCGGTCATGACCCACCCTTCATGACCATAGGTGAGAGTAGGAATGAAGATAGACCGGTAGATTGAGAGCTTTGCCTTCTGGCTCAGCTCTCTCTTCGTCACAACGGTGCGATAAAGCGACTGCAACACCGCACCCGCTGCTCCAATTCTCCGGCCCATCTCTCGTTCCATTTTCCCCTCACTCGAGAACAAGACCCCGAGATACTTGAACTCCTTCACTTGGGGTAAAGACTCATTCCCTACTTGGAGTAGACAATCCATCGGTTTCCTGCTGAGAACCATGGCCTCAGACTTGGAGGTGCTGATCCTCATCCCAGCCGCTTCACACTCGCACAAACACACACTGTTTCATCACTTCATTTAAAAAATAGTCAATAGTCAATCCATGCACTCTGATGTCGATCAACCAATAGGTGAATAGTTGACCCTCTGACACTATTTAAATGACGGCCCAATCATTTGCATAATGAAGGAGAGATGCATACAGAAATGTAAAAGGAAATCCCAAAAGAAACTGTAAAGTATATATATATATATATATAATATATATATTATGTATTATATACATATAATATATAAAGAAAATACAGAAGTAAAAAAGTATATTGGAATTACAGAGGGAAATGTAAAAGGAAATGTAAAAAGCAATAAAGAAATGTAAATAGGAAAGTAAATAAATAAGGGAATTAATAGAAAGGAAAATACAATCTATGGAATTTTATTTATTTTTGAGTCATTTATTTATTTATGTATTTATTTTTACATTTTCGCAGCTTTGATCCTCCATACTCGGGCGCCGACTTTCATAGAGTGGGCGATATATTTGTTCTGGCAGTTTGGATAGCAGAGAACAACGGAAAACCCTTTCTCCACAAACCCCATCGCATACAGCCGTAGAAGATTCAATAGGCTAGTAGCATTTGCCAATCACGGACAATCAAGGTATTAACATTTAGTAGACGGAAAGAAACAAACAGTACAAGGACGAGCAGACCAGGTAGCTGGTGATGATAAGCAGGACGAGCAGACCAGGTAGCTGGTGATAAGCAGGACGAGCAGACCAGGTAGCTGGTGATGATAAGCAGGACGAGCAGACCAGGTAGCTGGTGATGATAAGCAGGACGAGCAGACCAGGTAGCTGGTGATGATAAGCAGGACGAGCAGACCAGGTAGCTGGTGATGATAAGCAGGACGAGCAGACCAGGTAGCTGGTGATGATAAGCAGGACGAGCAGACCAGGTAGCTGGTGATGATAAGCAGCCATAGATATAGTGGCCAATGTGAAAATTGCAGACCTGTAGCTCTGATGGTTTATGTTTCAAGGTTTTTGACCGTCATGTTTTGGTGGAACATTTGCAGCACGTGGGGAGGCGAACCCTGGCATTACAATGGCTAAATCCCCGCAAAAGAAATGTGGACTCTGTGATACAGGTTTTACAGATTTAAAAAAAAGACAAACACAACTTAATCATCGGTTGCCTATAGGTGAAGCCTGTCTATAGTTTAGCTCTGGAGGAGGTCACTAGACCTGTTAAAACAATGGACAATTTAATAGCTATATGCAGTTCTTCAAAGAACGTCGCTATTAAATAGATATCACAGCAGCTCGTGTGACAGTAGAACGGATCGGAACATTGGTCAAGTTAATGTCAATGATGCATGCAACTGCCAGAGTTAATATGTGCCAAATCAACTCAGACTATCAATGGCCATTTCAGAAAATGGATCAACATTGTGCATGAGAGTTACGAGACTGATTGTGGGCTTTTCCAAGATGCGTTGACAAGTTGATGTGGTCCTGCAACTGCAGTAATATCAGATTTGATACATACTGTAAAAAGGCTAACTCATATGCATAAGCATGTCATTGGTGATTATACAAAGTTTTATGACTAGCTATGTCCTTTTCACAGCATTCTGACTCATTATACAAGAAAGCTCGACAACGACTGCACCTACTGAGGAAGCTCAGGAGTTTTAATGTCAGATAAGATATTTTAACCATGGTTTATAGGTCACTCGTTGAATCTATTCTCACTTTCAATATCTCATCCTCTTATAAACAGTCTCACTGTTAAACACAAGGCAAAACTCTCTCAGATTGTCAAACAGACCAGTAAGATAGCAGGTACACCTCAAACACCGTTATCTGAGGTGTACATCAGGTCAGTTACTAGGAAAGCCAATCTGATCACACAGGAGCCCTCTCACCCCCTCCATCAGTCCTTGCAGTTGTTACCATCAGGCCGGCATTATAGAGTTCCCCTGGCCAGGAAAAGCGCATACAGAACATCCTTCGTTCCCTCAGCTGTGAATATTCTGAATAAGATGCAATGATAAAGTTACCTTTTATGACATAACCTTTTTTTTATTTTAACGTTGTATTATAGACTGATCTAACTTGAAATGTTTTTTATTGTATTATCTTGACGTGTGAATTCTGACTTATGTCTGACACTGTTTTGGTTATTTGTTTTTCTCTCCTGAGGGCCATGTTGAAGATGAATTTCTGTTACTTGTAACAGACAATGAAGTTATCCTGTTCTATTCAACTATATTCTATACATACGTTTTTATTTCAATGACAACTTCCCTATATAGTTACATTTAGCAATTGCCAGTTGTATTTTTGCCTGTAAAACAAAACTATGAATGTGGTGCAGAGATGTATTAAGGTGAGCAACCTTCAAGGCTTTGGATATTCCTTACCCTGCCGTGCCTCACATTATCTGATCAGCATTTATCCCATGATTGACAGTGATTTCAATGCTACTCAAACTGGAGTGTCTAATTGGACTTTAAGGGAGGCTCTCTCCTGTTTTGTTACAGAACTTTAAAGTAACTCACTCTACCCAATTGAAATCATTATGTACTAACCACAGCTCAAGCCTTTATTTGGCCTATATTTATGACCTACCTTAGACTCTTTCGTACTTAAGCACTCTTTTGTTGTCAGGTTGTCTTTATTTCACAATTTTGCTGCAGGTACTTTTTATGTCACTACATCCCATCTTTTTCTCTTTGCACTTATTCATCTCATATGCTACTTAATTAAAGCACTAATTGGGTAACTTAAAGGGGTAGTTCACCCATTTTTTACTTTTTGATAGGTTTTATCATCATATACCAATGTCCTATTTTACATACAGTATTGTCATGTATCGTTTCACAATCAAACAGTAGAATGTAAAACGAGTCGTAAAAATGACCCTCTATTGCGTCATAGGGGGTAATTTTTCGAATTTAAAAAACTACAGCCGTTTCCAGACAGGACGAGGTCCTTTCCTGGTTTGTACAACCAAAGGCGGGCAATTCAAATTAGGGAGAACATGCCACGCAAATTAGTCAACACCTGTGCTGTGATATCGATAGCATTACACCTAGACAGCTACTCATCAACATTGTCTGTGATCATGGCTGACGAGGTTACTGATTCCACAGCAGAATTAAATGATGACAACTTTATGGATATTTTGTTAGACAGTGAAATTCTGCAGTATTTATTTGAACCAGAATTTAGCGATGATGAACCTGACAGAGAGATCAAGTAATGCAACAACGGTTACTGGCAGCAGGCGAACCAGCAGGAGCTGAAGCGATAGCAGCTGAGCCAAGGCTGGACTCGAACTGGTGGCGCATTTGTGGGTATTGCCTGCCGATGGCAACAGAGACAGAGGGTGTAAGCTGCAATGAGTGGGACTGCGCAGTTTCTGCTTTCAAGTATGACACCCTCCAGGCTCAAGCAAAGAAGATGGACGAACGTGTGTAACTGAGCATGAAAGCTTTGCAGCGCATACAGACAGAGAAGTGCTGGAGACCTATTTTAGAAAAGCAAGTGCAAGAGCTGCTGAGCCAAGGGGGCATTTCACAGCTGAGTAAGTATCTAGCTAGTTAATATAATAATATCTCTCATGTTGACCTTTTTGTTTGTTTGTTTGTTTGTTTACATGTGTGGATTAATTTGGGGCTATAGATGTTGCTGTAACGAGCTAGGGGCTCTACCTAAATTTTTCTCAATTCATGCGAATACTGGCTTGGTAACATTAGTTACCTAGAACCAATAATGTACAAGAATTTAGGAGATCAAGTTGTTAGATAATTGTTCTTGACCCTGTAAAATAAAAACGCTATTTCTTTATAAGGTTTGCTAGTAGACTTACTTGCATTGTTTTTTGCATTGGGAACGCTGCAGCTGTTTAGACTAGACAACCCTGTTGACTAATAATATCCTTTTTTATCACTAAAATATGCATCTATAATTGCTTTCCAGCATAGTTAGCTAATTGTGTTTTTTTTTTTTTTGATTTAAAAAAATTATTATATGTATTATTCTTTTCAGTCAATTTCGTCTAGCTGCATATCGTCCTTTTCTGGAATGGATGTTACGCGAAGAGATTTTGGGGAAAGATAATCGTATCCCGCTATCAGCATGTGTCGTCAGTAGAATACGAGAAACTTATCCATCGGCTAACTTCACTGGCTTTCGTGAGGTTCAAGACTCACAAGAGGACTTAAAAATTTCTTGTTACACAACACTGTGATATTGTAGGCCATGTACTGGTCAGATATTATGATGTTATATTTTTGGCCACGCTAAAATTAACAATATATTTTGTATGAGCTCTTGCACCTGATTCACCTGTCATGTCATGCTATTAAAAAGGTTATTGCCAACGTGAGATCTAGTATTAATTCATTTAACCATGGGAGTTCCAAACTGTTTGAGGTGGGCTAAGCATAACAACCATCAAATTGATAGTATGAGCTGTAGGTCATTTATTTTGTGGTTTAAAATTTCCATAAACGCCTTTTCACATAAAATTTCCTTTATTAGGCTTAAAAGTAATTTTATTAAAGGAATTCCACTCATACCATCACATGACAGTGTTTATCGCTCAAGAGAAAGGAAACAAAAGTTTGAAACTCAGGAGAGCAGAAATCCAATGCATTTCAACATTCATGAATAAATTAATAATGAATGCACCTCATGGCTTTGACACGCCCACACCCTGGTGCTGGGGAGGTGACAAAGAAAGGGAGTCCTGCAGTGAGCTTTGGGTTTTGTGGTTTACAATGAATTAATCGTTTCAATGCCGGTAGTTGGAAAAATATGTTTATTTCACTTACGTTGATCCTAAGACCTGAACTTGTTCAATATACTTGCTTAATTTAGCGTAAAAAACAACATATATCGTTTTGGAAAAAGGGTGAACTATCGCTTTAAGGACATAATCAGTAAAATAGTTTTTTTCTCTGTCATGCTTTTGTTTACTACAGTATTTTATATCACTCTTCTTAGACTCTTTGTTGTCAGATTTGTCTTTATTGCACAATTACAACTGAGAAGTGAATATGGGTATTAAAGCAAGTTAATAATTTGCAGTTTCACATCCTCCAGTGTCTCTGAATGGTACATGTCCATCTGTTTGCAGACACATATTTGGCCCCTACTGAGTAACATGCACTCTTGCCCAGGGTAAGTCTTAAAGCATCAAACTATAGCAGTGAACACTCACCTATACTCTTATATTAACACTTTCTGTTCTTGGGCACTTGTTTTCTAGCTCCTGGTAAAGCCATGCAAAAGTGTTTGCTGAATCCGAGAAACTTTATTTTGTAGCAAGCCTGATGTTGTCCCTGTTTGGGCTTATAACAGGTTCTAAACATTGCTGCATTCCAGGACTATTACTCAACTTCTGTCATGGCTTTGGAGGCTGTGACAGTAATTGCCAGAACAGAGTAAAATATCTTAATTCATCAACTTTTCAACACCGCTCTGAAAGGAACTTCAACCCCCAGTCCTTCTCCCCTGTAAATAAACAGACAAGACACGGATAAGACAAAGGGGGGAAAATTATAATTTATAATATTTGTGCAGTATGTTTGGCTTGATTTGGGTTCTAAATTAGTTGATACTAATTGAAAGATTAGGTGCTCGGGCAAGATAACTGGGTGAAACGATCAACAATGTAAATGTAATAATTGTAACTTGTGATAATTATCTTTAAAAACATTAAATGACATCAAATTAGCTGGGTATAAGGTAATTTGCTCTTACCAGTGGATCGCCGTATGTAGGCTACTTTGTGTACACTAACTCCAAAGGTTGTCGTTTGCAGGATGGCAAAGATGCAATAACGTTCTTGTTAGACAAATGTTCGAAACATATTCTTGGTAAATATATACAACCATCCACCTAAAGAACCAAGCAGGCCTGACTTACTGCACGATACAAATCTTCGCCGAAACTTGCAGTTTTCAGCGTTGCTAGCTCGTTGATGTTGTTTCACGTAACGGCGAGGACTTAAAAACTGTAACAAGCAGATAGTAGTGGAGGAATCTAGATTGATTCTGATTGGTGCCGACAGAAACAGTCGACACCAATGACAGGCTTATTACAAAATTTTATATCCATCCTACCCAAGCTCAGTCAGTCATACCATTTCAGGAATGGCTGTCACTGGATGAGAGCGTTATATAATATAATAGATGAGGTTTACGAAAGAAAGAAACTCCGCTATAGCGAATTAGAAGCTGAGGCAGAACAGCGACAAAGGTGTGTCCTGTTGAAGTTGGATGACGTGGATTTGTGGCAATATCAACAACCAAACTACTTAAGGAGTTAGGGATCTGTGGCAAAGATTTGCGCCAGACCATAAAAGCTATATCAGATATAACAGAAAGAAGTAGCCAGTGGCTTTGGCTGAAAAGGAAGGATCCAATATGGGCACATGTCGCTTGAGATAAAAGCATCTGCTAAATGAATGTAATGTTACGTAATGTAATGAATATTTAAAAAAAATAATGATTGATTATTTCAAAGGGTTATTAATGACATGATTTGTATATTTTCATATCTGGGAATAATTTGGGATTAAATAGGTTAAATCAAACAGGTAAATAGAATTAGGTTTGTAAATAATTGGATACCTAAATAAGCTATCGAAATAGAGATAATTTGCTAGAAAGCAGTCTTTGCTGTCAAAAAAAAAAAAAAAAAAAAAAAAAAACTTGCCATCTCCTCTGGCACTTGATAATTCCACATCATTAAGGGAACCATGGATTCTGAGGTATACCAGGAGATTATTGAACAAAATGGCAGGCCATCAAGTTAATAATTAATAACTTGGTAATTTCCTCTAAACCAACATATGCAATATGTAAATATCAACCTGATATTTCAAATGAGCAAAAAAAAAAAAAAGACTGTTTCTGAATTAGAGTGTGAATTATAAGAGGACAATCAACATTTTTTTTCTCCAGAGCGAGCCCGGGTTCCTATATACAATTTAATAGAGGGATGCGCGCCACGTGCAACACTTTATTAATGCATGAGTATGTTGCCAAATAAACTGGCATGACGGCAAATTCTCATGTCAATCGTCAGGCAGCCTTTCTCACTCACCTCTACCTCTGAACTATAAGTCTCCCTGCCATCTTGTTCTTTCGCTGTATCCTTAATACAACAGGACATAAATTACAGAATTTTATAACAATTGGTGCCATGCATACACTGAATATTTATAGTATTACTCTAACTTAAAGTACTCAACTTACTATTCTTTTTTGAATGCCAAAAAACTGACGAATGTCACATGCCTTCCTCTTGCTCATGTCAACAATTGAAATCTGAGTTAAATAAAGGAGACATTTAAATAGAAACGATGCCTACTACACTGCAGTGACGTGCAGTGAGGTAAATGGCAGGGGAGGCAGAGGCTGCTTCTCAATATATCAGTGACGTGTGGTCAGGGGAGGCAGAGCCTCACCTGTCATAGCCTGGCCTACTCCCAATGAAAATATTAGGAAGATAACTAAAACTAAATAAAAAAATAAATAAATATTTTGATTATTATCCTAATCTATAAATGTTATTTCTGTGTGATTCCAATCCTTTTCATAGTAAAAATTGGAAAATTTGCAGAGCTCCGCTGAAACTATGGAGAGCCGAGAAGTGAGGCAGCAGCGAGCTAAGCCTCACCTCTGATTGCGCAACTCCTCAGAAACTGGATGGAGCGCAGGGCCACGGGCAAAAAGCGTATCGACTAATATCTCTGTAGCCTGTGGGTGCAGAGGAGTGAGGCAGCGGCGAGTTCAGCCTCCCCTCTGACTGCGCAACCCATCTGAAACTGGATGGAGCGCGGCCCACGGACAAATTTATATTTATAAATATTCAAATGTTAACTGACTCCATTATATCGACATATTTCATGTGTATTTAACGATAGTACAACAGTAAACAGTTTGCGATAGTAGTAGAATTCCACTTCCTGTTCATTTTAACGGTCCACTCTGATGCAAAAGTTGGGAAAATCCAACCTGTCCGTCAAGATTTTGCAACGGAAACCGTCACGAAGTCCCCATAGAAATGAATGGACTTCCGGTGCAACGGACCAGCGCAACGGATGAATTGTGAACAAGGCGTTGCGTAATCAGTTAACATTTGAATATTTATAACCTTATAATAATAATAAGCATATTAAAGAGAATTGTTTAAATTACTTAAATGTTACTTTCCACCGTGACTTCGGTTGCTATTGCTAACCAAGCAGCCTCTCTCTGACTAGCTTGGCTGAGGTAGCACTAAATCGCAAATATTAGAGACTCCATTGTTGCTTTCCTCTGGTCTACACTTGCGTTGAGTGCGGACCACACACACGCCGTAACGGACATGATAGTGTGTAGTGCGCCAGCGCAAATGGATAAATTGTGAACAGGGCGTAACAGTGCGTTGCGCGAAGAGTCTTCTCAGTGCGTCAAACAATCGTCAAACAAACAGAAAGCTGGACTTCCTCTGCATTACTGAGACCTGGCAGCAGCCAATGATTTCTCCCAGTTGAATGAAGCTAGTCCTCCCAGATTTGTTTACATCTGTAAGCCTCGAGCTACTGGGCGGGGCGGTGGTCTCGCTGAGGTCTATCGTGAGAACTTTAGAGTCAATGCTGTCACTGTCTCCCTTCACTCCTCTTTTGAATGTCTAGCCTTACAAATCAATTGTTCTAAACCAATCATAATTTTAACTGTTTATCGATCCCAAAAGCCCAATGTTTTTTTCCTCAAAGAACTATCCTCACTAATGACATCGGTTTGTGCAATGTCTCCTAATGTTATCCTTTTGGGCGACTAACATCCACATAGATGACTCCTCCAGTGCCTTCGCAAATGATTTAATTACTCTCGTTGACTGTCTTTGTATCCCTCAGCATGTCACATTCCCAACCCATACTACAGGCAACATTCTCAATTTAGTCTGCTCCACTGGTATCACTCCCTGCAACCTCACTATCACTGAGTTCCCCATCACCGACCACAAAGCTGTGCTCTTTGAAGTTCATGCACCCATCACCAAAACAAAAGATCAATGGATCATCACATTTAGAAACATAAAACAAATTAACCTATCTGATCTTGGCATCCTGATCAACTCTCACCCCAGTTCTGCACTTTCCTCCTCCCCAGATGACATATTAATTACAATGTCTGCCTCTCCTCGGCCCTCGACTCCCTTGCCCCATTAAAAACACGCCTTGTCTCCTTTGCCCAAACAGCTCCCTGGTACACCCCTGCCCCCTGGTACAAAGGACTGGACTCTCAGTGCACACCCAACTTTACTCGGATCACCTACACAACTACAAATTAAAACTATGCTGCTAAATCCTCCTAATATGCAAACATCATCTCTGCAGGGAAAGGTAACACTAGAGCCCTCTTCTCCACAGTCAGCCATCTAGCACCCTCCCTTCTAATATCTCCAATGAAAACTGCACTCCCTTCCTGAACTTTTTTCCAACCAAAATCAACACCATCCACTTACAGGTGAATGAAGAAGAACTAGCCTGGATGGTCCCACCAGCTCTGTCATCCGCCAGCTCCATATCTGACTTCACCCCAGCATCTGTGTTCTTTATCTCTGAGCTCGTCCTCCAGTCCACTACCTGTCAGCTTGATCCTCTCCCCACAAGCCTCATCAAAGCCTGTTTGCTAGCCATCTCCCCCTTGATAACAACTACAATGAACTCCTCCCTCAAATCTGAAATTACTTAGTATCACCCCTTTCATAAAACAGAAGTACATGTGATGCTTCAATGGTGTAGAAATATTCCTGGTTATGACCATTATGTTGACAAATCTAGTTTGAATGAGTATTTAAGCAATTGTGAATAAAGCGGAAGGAGCAGATAACCTAGCTGGTTTGCTCTCATGTACGTATATGCTAGCATCAATGACATCTGAAATTAAATAGATTCCACTCCCTCACCCCTTCATCCTTCTCTAGCTCTAAGCCCATCTCCAGGAGGTTCTCTTCAAACTCCTCCCGCCGGAACCTGTTGTCATCCTCATGGTAGTCCACTTGTTGCTCCTGGGCAGCAATCTCTGGATCTTCTTTGGTGGCGGCAATGGCCTCGCCGTGCCTCATACTCAGGCTGCGGGGAAAAAAACGCTTGGAAAAGCGGGACGGCTTGCGTCTTATGCTGCCCGGCTTCATGACCTGGTAGGAGAGCACATAATCCACCCGCCGCTGGCCGTCCTGAAAATAAGGGCCCAGTTTGGCCCCCACTGAACCAACGTCTGCTTGCATGGACTTCAAAAGCTAGACAAACGAGAAAAAGAGAGGGAGTATAAGGTGAAATTGATGGGCAGTTGAAATAGAGAAAGATAGTGAGCTAGCATGACGATTGTAAGTTTGCATGAATGCTCAGTATACAAAACAGTAAATGTCTGTATCCGTACTTAATCCTAGTGTCATGCTTGGAAAGTATCTTTATAAACAGTTCAACTCATGAAGGCCATACAGAAACACATTTTTAGCAATGAACCTAAAAACCATAGCATGTGGCCAAAAAATTAAGTATTAGAGTACTGACCATTTTCTAAGCTAATCAAGTACAAGTGTGTTGTAGAAATCTCTCTCTCTAGTTTATAGATATTGTTCTTATATCTGTATGTACCCCGCCTCTCGCCCTGTGTCGGCTGGGATAGCTCCAGCCCCCCCGCGACCATTCAAAGGATAAGCGGTATAGCTAATGGATGGATCTGTATAGGGATAGGGTTCTTATACTGTATATTGTATAGGGATAATTTTCCCTAATTTCCCCCAGGGCTGGCGCAAGTTTCTTGCTATTTAACAGTCAATTATTTTGTCATTAACACCGTGGGCCCATATTCACTAAACATTTTATCTTACCACTAAGAGTACTAAAGAGTTTGTTCCTCTTAGAACCTATTCAAACAGCTGCTGAGACAAACCTTTAATAAAGAATTAGGGGAACTCTTAAGCTAAGAGATAGGGCGGGGTTTACCTTGTGCGGTGTTATTTTATTGATGTAAAAATACTTCATCCTTGTGTGGTGTTACTTCAATGACAAGCAATATAGACAGTTATGCTTAATGTTTGCCAATGACCTCTGCTAGATTTATCAATAGAAGTGATATTCGTGTTTTGTGATGTGGTGTTCATGTTTTTGTTGTGGGTCTGGTGGACCCACATTATTGGTTTTTTTAAATAATACAGCCATAATAATGTACATGAAAAACTTAACAGATGGTTGATGAAAGACAGAGTAAAGGTACACAGCAAACCTTTTTCTTTAATTTTTACAATGTTTGCTTGTTTTTACCTTGTTATTTCCAACACTTGTATTACCCTCGACATGAACACTACCTATGTAATATACATGTATTTATCAGCAAAATCAGATTCTCATAATAAGATTAACCCTAAAGCATTAGAGAACATTTGTTTCTGAACAGTTATGTGACCACTATACTTCAAAACATGTTAATAATATTTTTGTTTTTACCCATGTAGAACCTGGCTCTGCATGGATGAGAGTACATTCCAGGCAAAACAAGAACACTCTTCAGCTCCAAAATCAAGGGTGAATAGTCCTGTGAGCGTGTCCTGTGACTACTGGATTTGTGTTTTAATCATCATCATCATCATCATCATCATCGTCATCCGCTTTGTCCGGGGTCGGGTCGCGGAGGTAGCAGTTCAAGCAGGGCATCCCAAACTTCCCTTTCCCGGGCCACATTAACCAGCTCTGACTGGGGGATTCCAAGGCGTTCCCAGGCCAGTGTGGAGATATAATCCCTCCACCTGGTCCTAGGTCTGCCCCGCGGCCTCCGCCCAGCTGGACGTGCCTGGAACACCTCCCTACGGAGGCGGCCAGGTGGCATCCTTACTAGATGCCCGAACCACCTCAACTGGCTCCTTTCTACGCAAAGAAGCAGCGGCTCTACTCCGAGTCCCTCACGAATGGCTGAGCTTCTCACCCTATCCCTAAGGGAGATGCCAGCCACCCTCCGGAGGAAACTCATTTCCGCCGCTTGTATCCGCGATCTCGTTCTTTCGGTCATGACCCACCCTTCATGACCATAGGTGAGAGTAGGAACGAAGATAGACTGGTAGATTGAGAGCTTTGCCTTCTGGCTCAGCTCTCTCTTCGTCACAACGGTGCGATAGAGCGACTGCAACACCGCACCCGCTGCTCCAATTCTCCGGCCCATCTCTCGTTCCATTTTACCCTCACTCGAGAACAAGACCCCAAGATACTTGAACTCCTTCACTTGGGGTAAAGACTCATTCCCTACCTGGAGTAGACAATCCATCGGTTTCCTGCTGAGAACCATGGCCTCAGATTTGGAGGTGCTGATCCTCATCCCAGCCGCTTCACACTCGGCTGCGAACCTATCCAATGAGTGCTGCAGGTCGCAGACCGATGATGCCATCAGGACCACATCATCTGCAAAAAGCAGTGATGCAATCCTCTGCCCACCAATGTGTTTTAATAAAGTGTTTTAATAATGAAGTAAGGTAAAAAGGGAACTTGCACAGCAATGCTTTGTAAACAAAAAAGAGACAATGTTTTTCTCTCCTATCACTAAGGGAAGAACATTCTACTTTTGGATACAGTGATGATGAGTTCTAAAACTACCCCCAGGTACAAAACGCAAAGCACTGTGGTAAACTGCATCAAGGGACATTAAAATAGTTGAGGCTGCATGCATATACACAACATCACCAAAATCCATGACTGACGAGAGTAGATTTTACAATTGTCTTTCTATTTTCAAGTGAAAAGCATGACCTTATTCTATATTGAGCTCCAAGTCTGATCCTCACCTTTTTTGTGAGTTCAAACATGCATCTTAAATGATAACTTTTCATCTAGTGAAGTATCAAAGTATTTGTAAACTGTAAGTACATCGAAGTATTTGTAAACTGCAACACACTCAATTTGGGCCCCATTAGGGAGCAAATGTTATATGCCTTATAATCTAACTTTTTGGCCCTTGCATATATTTAGTTTTTGACTCATGAAGGACTAATCTTAGATTTCTAAGGGATTTCTGTACACAATTAAATGCCCTTGTCAGGTTTGACATTGCCTGTTCCATGGATGGAGCACAGGAATAAAGAATGGTATCATCTGCATAGAAATGTACTTTACAGTCTTTAACAGAGGCACATATAGAATTGAATTGAAAGCCTTTATTGTCATTATACACAGTACAATGAGATTGAAAGAGCAACTCATTAAAGTGCACACATAGTTATAATAAATACAGAAACCAATATAAAACACAATATAAAAACACAAGAAATTCCTAGAGTGGAATAGCAGCGATAGTATGTAGTGAATAAATAGATGAATATTACAGATACGAGACAGTTGTTATCGCACCAGTATGAGGTAGTTACAGTGCATCCGGAAAGTATTCATCCCCCTTCACTTTTTCCACATTTTATTTTGTTACAGCCCAATTCCAAAATGGATTGAAAAAAAAAATGTTCTCAACATTCTACACACTATACCGCATAATGACAAAGTGAAAAAGTTTATTTTGGAATTTTTGGCAAATGTCATCATTGTCATGATCTTCATCCGCTTTCTCCGGGGTCGGGTCGCAGAGGTAGCAGTTCCAGCAGGGCATCCCAAACTTCCCTTTCCCGTACCACATTTACCAGCTCTGACCTGGGGATTCCAAGGCGTTCCCAGGCCAGTGTGGAGATATAATCCCTCCACCTGGTCCTAGGTCTGCGCCGCGGCCTCCGCCCAGCTGGACGTGCCTGGAACACCTCCCTAGGGAGGCGGCAAGGTGGATGCCCGAACCACCTCAACTGGCTCCTTTCTACGCAAAGAAGCAGCGGCTCTACTCCGAGTCCCTCACGAATGGCTGAACTTCTCACCCTATCCCTAAGGGAGATGCCAGCCACCCTCCGGAGGAAACTCATTTCCGCCGCTTGTATCCGCGATCTCGTTCTTTCAGTCATGACCCACCCTTCATGACCATAGGTGAGAGTAGAAACGAAGATAGACCGGTAGATTGAGAGCTTTGCCTTCTGGCTCAGCTCTCTCTTTGTCACAACGGTGCGATACAGCGACTGCAACACCGCACCCGCTGCTCCAATTCCAATTCCATCTCTCGTTCCATTTTCCCCTCACTCGAGAACAAGACCCCGAGATACTTGAACTCCTTCACTTGGGGTAAAGACTCATTCCCTACTTGGAGTAGACAATCCATCGGTTTCCTGCTGAGAACCATGGCCTCAGATTTGGAGGGGCTGATCCTCATCCCAGCCGCTTCACACTCGGCTGCGAACCGATCCAATGAGTGCTGCAGGTCGCAGACCGATGATGCCATCAGAACCACATCATCTGCAAAAAGCAGTGATGCAATCCTCTGCCCACCAACCCGCAGCCCCCCTCCCCCGCGGCTACGCCGTGAGATCCTGTCCATGAATATCACAAACAGGATAGGTGACAAAGCGCAGCCTTGGAGGAGGCCAAACCATACCGGAAACGAGTCCGAATTACTGCCGAGAACCCGGACACAGCTCTCGCTTTGGGAGTATAGAGATTGGATGGCCCTGAGTAGAGACCCCCTCACCCCATACTCTCGCAGCACCTCCCACAGTATCTCCCGGGGAACCCGATCATACGCCTTCTCCACATCCACCAAACACGTGTAGACTGGATTGGCATACTCTCAGGCCCCCTCAAAGATCCTAGCGAGGGTAAAAAGCTGGTCCGTTGTTCCACGACCAGGCCGGAAACCGCATTGTTCCTCCTCAATCCGAGGTTCGACTATCGGTCGAACCCTCCTTTCCAGCACCCTGGAGTATACTTTCCCGGGGAGGCTGAGTAATGTGATGCCTCTGTAGTTGGCACACACTCTCCGGTCCCCCTTTTTGAACAGGGGAACCACCACCCCGTTCTGCCACTCCTTAGGTACTGTCCCCGACTTCCACTCAATGTTGATAAGACGTGTCATCCATGACAGTCCCTCAACACCCAGAGCCTTCAGCATTTCTGGGTTTATCTCATCAACCCCTGGGGCTTTGCCACTGTGGAGTTGTTTGACTACCTCAGTGACCTCCGCCAGGGAGATTGATGCTGATCCCCCATCATCCTCCAGCTCTGCCTCTACTATAGAGGGTGGGTTTGTCGGGTTCAGGAGTTCCTCAAAGTGTTCCTTCCACCTCCCAATCACCTTGTCGGTTGAGGTCAACAGCGCCCCATCCTTACTGTATACAGCTTGGATGGTTCCCTGCTTTCCCCTCCTGAGGTGTTGGATGGTCTTCCAGAACCGCTTTGGTGCCAACCGAAAGTCCTTCTCCATGGTTTCTCCCAACTCCTCCCACACCCGCTGCTTTGCCTCTGCCACGGCCGAGGCTGCAGTCCTTCGGGCCTGTCGGCACCTTGCAACTGCCTCCGGAGGCTCCCGGGATAACATATCCCAGAAGGCCTCCTTCTTCAATCGGACGGCTCCCCTGACCACCGGTGTCCACCAGGATGTTCGATGGTTACCGCCCCTTGAGGCACCTAAGACCTTGAGACCACAGCTCTCAGACGCAGCTTTAGCAAATGTATTAAAAATAAAAAATAAAAATATCACATGTACCTAAATATTCACACCCTTTACTCAACACGTTTTTGAAGCACCTTTGGCAGCAATTACAGCCTCAAGTCTTCTTGAGTATGATGCTACAAGCTTGGCACACCTATTTTGGGGCAGTTTCTCCCATTCTTCTTTGCAGATCGTCTCAAGCTCCATGAGGTTGGATGGGGAGCATTGGTGCACAGCCATTTTCAGATCTCTCCAAAGATGATCAATCGGGTTCAAGTCAGGGCTCTGGCTGGGCCACTCAAGGACATTCACAGACTTGTCCCGAAGCCGCTCCTTTGTCATCTTGGCTGTGTGCTTAGGGTTGTTGTCTTGTTGGAAGGTAAACTTTCGCCCCAGTCTGAGGTCCAGAGTGCTCTGGAGCAGGTTTTCATCAAGGATCTCTCTGTACATTGCTGCATTCATCTTTACCTTGATCCTGACTTGCCTCCCAGTTCCTGCCGCTGAAAAACACCCCCACAGTATGATGCTGCCACCACCATGCTTCATTGTAGGGATGGTATTGGCCAGGTGATGAGCAGTGCCTGGTTTCCTCCAGACATGACGCTTGGCATTCAGGCCAAAGAGTTCAATCTTGGTTTTATCAGACCAGAGAATTTTGTTTCTCATGGTCTGAGAGTCCTTTAGGTGCCTTTTGGCAAACTCCATGCGGGCTGTCATGTGCCTTTTACTGAGGAGTGGCTTCCGTCTGGCCACTCTGCAGCACTCCACCAATCAGGCTTTTATGGTAGAGATGTTTGTCCTTCTGGAAGGTCCTCCCATCTCCACAGTGGAACACTGGAGCTCTGTCAGAGTGACCATCGGGTTCTTGGTCACCTCCCTGACCAAGGCCCTTCTTCCCCCGATTGCTCAGTTTGGCCGGACGGCCAGCGCTAGTAAGAGTCCTGGTGGTTCCAAACTTCTTCCATTTGCGAATGATGGAGACCACTGTGCTCGTTGGGACCTTCAATGCTGAAGAAATTTTTTTGTACCCTTCCCCAGATCTGTGCCTCGATACAATCCAGTCTCGGAGGTCTACAGACAATTCCTTGGACTTCATAACTTGGTTTGTGCTCTGACATACACTGATAACTGTTGGACCTTATATAAACAGGTGTATGCCTTTCCAAATCATGTCCAATCAATTGAATTTACCACAGGTGGGCTCCAATCAAGTTGTAGAAACATCTCAAGGATGATCAGTGGAAACGGGATGCGCCTTAGCTCAATTTTGAGTGTCACCGCAAAGGGTGTGAATACTTATGTACATGTGATATTTTATTTTTAATACATTTGCAAAAAATTCTAAACTTTTTTCACTTTGTCATTATGCGGTATAGTGTGTAGAATGTTGAGAACATTTTTTTATTCAATCCATTTTGGAATTAGGCTGTAACAAAATAAAATGTGGAAAAAGTGAAGGGGGATGAATACTTTCCAGATGCACTGTAACTACCTCATACTGGTGCGATAACAACTGTCTCGTATCTGTAATATTAATCTATTTATTCACTACATACTATTGCTGCTATTCCACTCTAGGAATTTCTTGTGTTTTTATATTGTGTTTTATATTGGTTTCTGTATTTATTATAACTATGTGTGCACTTTAAGGAGTTGCTCTTTCAATCTCATTGTACTGTGTATAATGACAATAAAGGCTTTCAATTCAATTCTATATGTGCCTCTGTTAAAGACTGTAAAGTACATTTCTATGCAGATGATACCATTCTTTATTCCTGTGCTCCATCCATGGAACAGGCAATGTCAAACCTGACAAGGGCATTTAATTGTGTACAGAAATCCCTTAGAAATCTAAGATTAGTCCTTCATGAGTCAAAAACTAAATATATGCAAGGGCCAAAAAGTTAGATTATAAGGCATATAACATTTGCTCCCTAATGGGGCCCAAATTGAGTGTGTTGCAGTTTACAAATACTTCGATGTACTAACAGTTTACAAATACTTTGATACTTCACTAGATGAAAAGTTATCATTTAAGATGCATGTTTGAACTCACAAAAAAGGTGAGGATCAGACTTTGAGCTCAATATAGAATAAGGTCATGCTTTTCACTTGAAAATAGAAAGACAATTGTAAAATCTACTCTCTTGTCAGTCATGGATTTTGGTGATGTTGTGTATATGCACGCAGCCTCAACATGTGAGGCCACTGCGTTTTGTAACTCTCTCATTCATTATCAAAAGTAGAATGGTCTTCCCTTAGTGATAGGAGAGAAAACATTAAAAATAACAACTTCATTATTAAAACACTTTATTAAAACACAAATCCAGTAGTGCTATATAACCCTTGATTTTGGAGCAGGTTGCCTGGAATGTACTCTCATCCATGCAGAGCTACACTACTTCTCGTATCAAACCAGGTATGATTTGGAGTTACGGTTTTGGACCTACTCTATGGGAAAAAACAGAGAGGATACTTCATAATTTGTCTCTAAGAGCGCACATCATGTTTCTCTCACAAGACTGAACGATGAGTGCTACAACAATACAGATGGAACATGTAGGCCTACTGCGCTCTCTATTTATTTCAAATGCATGGGTGCAAAAGACAAATTAAAAATAACAAGAAAATAACTAGGGGTTATGTATATAACCCAGGTTCTAATAAGGTGAAGGGTGAGACTCCTCTCTATGGGATACCCTCTTAGAGCGCACATCATTCTCTGAACACTTATACCACAGCGCCTTGTAATCAACAAGGCTCGTGAGACTTTAAGGAACGCGCACCCGCGTCAGCTACACTATAAATACAGTAGCAGACCCATCTCACTCCAGATTTGAATCCAGTCATCATTCAGCCATGGGGCAGACTTTGGAGAAGAGTCTCACTCCTCTCCTTATTAGAACCTGGGTTATATACATAACTCCTAGTTCTATTACAGTCGATATGTTCGACTCCTCTCTATGGGAGACATTGTACCACAACGCCCCATTGGTCGTGAACATCGAACAACCCCTGATGACCGGAGGTCCATCCTTCACTCCTGACCGCCCACACTAAGCACCGCCTGCGTCAGAGAGGACGCCGTCACATCCAACCTGTACCACGATACAAAGGTGTGAGGCGTAGCCCAGCTAGCCGCAGCACAGATGCCCGAGACGATCACACCCTTGGAAAGCGTCCACGAGGAAGCAATTCCACGAGTGGAATGCAGGCGTATGGCCATAGGCAATGCGCGTCCCATAGCGGAGCGGGCCTGTAAATCACTGACACACTTGGAGGTGGCCAAGGCTAACAACAAAGCTGTCTTGAGTGACAACGCCTTTATACTGCAAGTCTCCATGGGCTTGAACGGAGCTTGAGACAGCCCGTCCAGAACCAACCCGAGCTCCCAGGAAGGAGTGAGTGGTTTAGACAGCAGGCGCAGCCTGTGCACACCTCTCATGAAGCGAGACACGAGCGAATGAGCACCAACAGTCTTTCCATTAAAGCCGACACGGCAAGTTGTCAAGGCTGCCAGGTGAACTTTCGACTGTGGAAAAGGCTCTGCCGTTGTCCAATAGCCCCTGGAGGAATAATAGGATATTCCCCAGGTTGCATCGGAACAACACCAAATTCCGCTCCTCGCACCAGGACTCGAACACGCGTCATCTCAGGTCACACAGAGACCTAGTGGACACTGCTCCAGCGCTCTGAATAGTGGCGACCACCCTGGGGTGTACCACGTCAGTGGTCAACCTCAGCCTTTCAGGGGTTCTCGCCATTTGCCTCGGATGGTAAGTCCGGGTGCAACGGGAGCAGCCAAGGCTCCCCCACCACCAAGCTGTATATATCCGCCACCAATGGTTTGGGTCTTCCATCGAGGAGCTAATAATATCAGCGACAGACTCTGTGACCTCACACGGGCCAGCACAGTCGGGATCAGAGCTGTAGGGGGAAAACACGTAAAGCAGCCAGTCTGCAGGCCACGCGTTCGTCAGAGCATCTACGCCCAGAGGAGCGCCTGCTTCTCGCAGAGAGAAGTAAAGGCCACACTGGGCACTGGCTGCCGAGGTGAAGAGATCAACAGACGCTTCTCCGAAGCGACACCAAATCTCTCGTACCACCTCCGGATACAGGCGCCACTCTCCGGGAAGAAGGTCTGCGCCAGACTCATCCGGGGACATGAGTCGCCCTGAGCGACCTCAGGTTCACTGCACAGCACAGCACTAGCTGCCTGGTAAACTTGTAAAGTGTCCAGGAGCGGGTTCCGCCCTGTCAATTCACAAAAGCCACCACAGTTGTGTTGTCTGTTCTGACCAACACATCCTGGTTGCCCAGCAATGTGAGAAACCGTTTCAGCACCAGGAAGACCGTGAGCAGTTCCAGGTGATTGATGTGGAGACAGCGTTGAGACGCCCACCACACACCGCTCACCGGACGTCCCTCGCAGACGCCCCCCACATCCTGTGAGGGAGGCATCTGTCGTCACTACGCGCCTGCGTACTACCGGGCCCAATAGGGTGCCCGTTAGGAGCAGCGCTCTGTCGTGCCACGCTGCCAGCGCCAAAACGCAGCGGTTGGTGACCTTCAGGGATAAATCCAGCCTCCTCGCGGGGTATAACACTCTGGCTGCCAGCCAGTATTGGAAAGCCTGCATGTGGAGGAGACCCAGTGGGACTACTGCAGTCATGGAGGCCATGAGCCCCAACAGACGCAGACACGTCCTGACCGAAACCCATGAGCCCTGCCGAAAACCGGCCAGTCACTTGTAAAAGGTCTGGGCGCGGTCTTGGGAGAGAAAAACGCGGTTCGGAACCGAGCAGATGGTTATTCCCAGGAACGTAACGCACTGGGAGGGAACCACACAGCTCTATTTGGGGTACACCACAAAATCGAGGGAAGCTAGATGGGACAAGAGAACACTCGTGTGCTCCATCGCCTCCTCTTGCATGTCTGCGCACAATAACCAATCGTTCAGGTAATTGTGTACATACCCTGCGCCTTCAGCCGCACACTTGGTAAACGTTCGGGGTGCCAGTGAGAGTCCGAAGGGGAGAACCTGGAACTCGAACACCTGACCTTTCAACGAAAACCTGAGAAACTTTGTGTGCGGGGAGGACCGAAATGTGAAAATAAGAATCCTTTAGGTCTATGGTTGTAAACCAATCGCCCTGCCGGATATTGCATAAGAGGCCTCTGATTGTCAGTATTTTGAACTGTCACTACAGTCAAGTGGCTGTTTAATTGCCTCAGGTCCAGGATGGGGCGTACCCTCCCCCCCTTTTTTTCGGCACCAGGAAATACCATGAGTAGAACCCACTTTGTGCCACGTATCTCACAGCCCCTTTCTGTAGGAGAGAGCATATCTCCTCCACTAGAATAGGGGCGAGCTTGTCTGACACAGAGGTCTCTATGATACCCACAAACCGAGGCAGGCTGCTCCGAAACTGGAGTCTGTACCCGCACTCTACGGTCTGTAACACCCATGCGCTTGTGGTGCGTGCACACCACTGAGCCGCAGCCCTGGCTAGGGAGCCCACAACCCTGAGGGGAGAGGCGTGACCTAGCCGAGGCTTTATAGGCGTTTACTTTTGTGTTTAATATGATATTTTATGGTGAAAAACAGAGGCTTTGAATTGTCTTTGAAATGACTGAAATTGATTTTCAGGCATGTGAAGCTGACAAAGCTCATGAGTGAATTTACAAAACACCGCCATTTGCCAATCATCCTACTAAATTAATTATTTCAAAAGGCACACATGTTCACACCAACAACACAGGTTGTTTTACATTCCATTAGTTTGTCATCTTGCATTATTAAAATGAACTAGGTGATAGTCTGTGCCATTTTGTGAATGTGAACGCAAGCGTCACTCGAGCCCTTGACAGGCTGAACCAACATTGTTTTACATTTACTAGCAAAGGGCTCGCGCTTATGGAGGACCAAAGCTGCCAAAATTAAAAATAAATAAATAAATGACTCAAAAATAAATAAAATGCCATGGATTGTATTTTCCTTTGTATTAAATCCCCTATTATTTACTTTCCTATTTACGTTTCTTCCTCCTCCTCCCCCCCAAATCAATCATTTTAAATTCCTTTGGGGAGGTTTGATTTGATTTGCACTCTGATGTTAGACATGAATAGTTAACTTTTTATGTTCTTCTGATAAGTTCTCTTAAAGTAGTAAGAACCCTCTATTTTGTCCAAATCGGGGCCAATTCTAGGCTGCTATAGTTATAGCCTAGTCGATAGAGAAGCAGTAGTAGGTTCATGTTCCGGGCCGGATGACACAATAAAAATGTATGCAATCTTACAGACCCCCTCCAGTGAAGGGGGGTTTTTAACGTTTTTGTCCTTGTGGTGTTTTTTCATGTGCTACAAGACATATCAGGACCAAAATAAGCAGCCAACGCCACAGCTGAGCATTTCTGCTTTCAAACTGCAGTGTACCAAGGACAGCCTCAAAGGGGCGAATTTAGACAAGCAAGATTTGTGACGTCACAAATTTTGAAGTAACCACTTTTAACCAACCACTGTTCATGGGTGGGGTGACTCGGGAGTATGCGCGGCGGCAGAGGAGTGGGGCGGGGGCTAGGCGGAGATTCAAATAAAGGGGGGCAGGACGACTCAGATTCAGAAATGTTTTTGAGGCAGATGGAGAAGCTTACATTTTGAGGATTTTAACAAGGTAATTTAACGTATTAGGCAGAAAAAACGTAACGTAAATGATTTATACGTTTAAGAAGAACATTTTAAATGTTTTATAAAATGACTGGAGGGGGACTTTAACTGATGTTTAATACTAATTTGTTCCAATCCATACACAAGTTAGAGCAGGTTGTGTGTTTGAATGTGTCATTTTTCAGGAGAAGTACCTTGTGCATTAACTCGCTTTGCCTTGCCGTGTGCACAATCATGATTAGAGTTCATAGTTGGCATAGCAACACCCCTCCCCCCTCCGAATGTTGCTAATATGCTAATGTTGTCTCTTATACTGGTAACGAGTTGAGATTAGGAGCACTTTCTTAGAGCGAGGGGGACTGATATATCCAGTCTGTGGGAGCCAGAATTCTTGCTAGTTGGTGGGGGAACAAATACTTATTTCACACAATCAAATGCAAATCAATTTATATATTTTATATAATGTGTTTTTCTGGATTTTTTTGTTGTTATTCTGTCTCTCACTGTTCAAATAAACCTACCATTAAAATTATAGACCTTTCATTTCTTCGTCAGTGGACAAACTTACAAAATCTGCAAGGGATCAAATAATTATTTCCTTCACTGTACAAACAAAGAAAAGGAAAGAATCATCTCCAGTTAAAAACCAGCATTCACACAACGGTTCTAGAATAAACAAACATAAAGGCAAACAGTGCTATCTCTGACCATAAGACATAGAGAGAGCGAAGGTGATTGCTGTAACCCTTTTGAATAATTGTCCCAACTAAATTGAAGCAAAACGGCTCTCCTAAAAAGACAAATAATTATAATTGCTGACCCTCAGATACTATTAAAGCCATCCTAACAAGATAAATAATACAACAAATTCAAATAAAATCCAAGTTCAAATGATTAAGAAACGGAGGACAAAAACCCAACCACAACATGTATATCAGGCACTTGACCTGAATCAATGGTTAAAACTATAGCTAAAATAATTTCTAATGCCATTACAAGGTAATGTAAGTAAGGCTATGATATTGATTGTTGACTTTACCAGAATGTATTTTTTGTACAGGGGTGGGGTACCTGTTTGCTAACAATCAATCCATCCCACATTTGTCCAAAATCCCCCAGAACCAAAACAAAAATGATATCACGTCGTTGGAGACAACTGACAGATGAGGTGAGCTCCCAGGTAACAGCTAGTAACTTGTAGCTAATTATAGCCAGTAACATAAAAAAAATTCCCCAGCATCCCAACTGGAGATGGGAACGAAATAATGTACCAAAATCTAGATGATGCTTGCAGTGATGTTTTAGAAGCGTTTAAACTGTTGTTTTTATTAATTGATTTGAATTGATTGATTTTAAAGGCATCACTATTATTATGTAAGTAACATTACAGATCTTCTTATGGCAAAAGATTATTGTTGGGAAGTTAGTTGGTGGCAACACTCCCCTGAACTAATCTCCATGTACTGAAAATCATAATCTCAAAATGGAGTGCAAAAGTATTTCTTAATTACCTTAACAACAGTAAAATGTTCCCCTGATGACAAAAGAACATATTTTAGTTTACTGCGTCATTTTCTGTATCTTTCAGACATTCTCGCCATCACTGTTAGATGTTAGTTATATCTATCCATGTAAAATAGTTCACAATAAAACGCTTAATTGTGAAAAAGGATATAAAAACAAGGTCTACAGAAGCTTAACTGTTTTGCTTTATGTCCCAAGAAACACAATATAAAATGCATTTGATTATGAAAGGGTACTGAACGATGTGCAAAGGAATTATCTTACTATAGAGTCATATTGGTTGAATTTGTTGTTCCTTGGTGCATTGCTGTCACCAAAGTCTAGGCTGCAGTTTTTCCTTGGGTTGTTTTCACTGGCAGGTACAGGTATGTAACTGTCCTTCCGCCCCATGGTAGCCAGATGCTCCAACTCCGACAAGCGCCTACCTGAAAGATTATGAACAGGAAATAACTTGTCTGGGGAGGTTGAACCTGTGTATGGTGTAGGAAAGGGAGATGGGTGGACAGAAATGCAAAAGAGAAGTGATGATCAGAACAAAATAACACAGACATGTATCATGCAAGGTTTCACACAGAGCCAAGGCAACTGGGTTGATGGTATGATAAATTATTTTGCAAAGGCTGTAAATGCTCCTTTATGGTGATGCATTGGCTTTAAATATAACAAAGAAACTTTGCAAAGAGAGACTAAATGTACACAAAACCATACTGTATATGTGTGTGTGTATAGCGTTCCCACAAACTGTTCAATTATGTTCCACACCATACATTTCCCAATTGACTTAAAGTTACTAGAGGCAGTTCACCTGTAGGAGATGAATTTTGCAAGCCCTACCGTTGGCTCAGTGTATTTATTTTCCCTAAGAAGACATGCAGAAAGCTCGTGGTCACTGCATATCGCTAGCACAATCAACGACTATATTCCAAGTACGAGCATCTCTTCCTTCTTCTTGATTTAGTGACGCACTTCCTGTGACAAAGCAATTCATCACAGTTTTGCGGGAGATCGCACCTTGTTAAATATTGCGACCTCAAGAGGACTGATCTGAACCGCAATTTTTTCCTTCTCCCTTAAACATACAATGTGCTATCAGAGGAAATGTATTGGTAATCCGTGAAAATAAAAAAGTTGCCTATAGTTGTTT
>JAPMUY010010411.1:82500-98396 GCA_026901105.3 Galaxias olidus
GAGCACGCTTTATGGAACGTGCCTCTGGCCTTTAATTCTGTTTATTTAGGATAACATTTTTGACATAATACACATCTTTAAACATAATGTGTACAATCAAGGCACTTCTATCTAGCCTAGAAGCAGAGTACTAAAGCTGTTTGCAAAAGAGTGGGCCAAACTGCCAGTAGGAGGTGTAGAAAATATTATATATATTATTATTATAAAAGTCTCTAGGAACTACTTATTTTCTCCAAAGGCTGTGCTACCAAACATTAAATCTGGGGTGTCAATAATTTTGTCAACACCATTTCTGTTTATTTTAGAATTTAAAAGGGATATCTGTTCAGTTCTGGATCAAAAACAAAGTGACAAAAGATTGTGGAGAAAAATATTATTTTTAATTTAGACGATTGTGCATCATCATCATCATCATCATCATCGTCATCCGCTTTGTCCGGGGTCGGGTCGCGGAGGTAGCAGTTCAAGCGGGGCATCCCAAACTTCCCTTTCCCGGGCCACATTAACCAGCTCTGACTGGGGGATTCCAAGGCGTTCCCAGGCCAGTGTGGAGATATAATCCCTCCACCTGGTCCTAGGTCTGCCCGCGGCCTCCGCCCAGCTGGACGTGCCTGGAACACCTCCCTACGGAGGCGGCCAGGTGGCATCCTTACTAGATGCCCGAACCACCTCAACTGGCTCCTTTCTACGCAAAGAAGCAGCGGCTCTACTCCGAGTCCCTCACGAATGGCTGAACTTCTCACCCTATCCCTAAGCCAGCCACCCTCCGGAGGAAACTCATTTCCGCCGCTTGTATCCGCGATCTCGTTCTTTCGGTCATGACCCACCCTTCATGACCATAGGTGAGAGTAGGAACGAAGATAGACCGGTAGATTGAGAGCTTTGCCTTCCGGCTCAGCTCTCTCTTCGTCACAACGGTGCGATAGAGCGACTGCAACACCGCACCCGCTGCTCCAATTCTCCGGCCCATCTCTCGTTCCATTTTACCTTCACTCGAGAACAAGACCCCGAGATACTTGAACTCCTTCACTTGGGGTAAAGACTCATTCCCTACCTGGAGTAGACAATCCATCGGTTTCCTGCTGAGAACCATGGCCTCAGATTTGGAGGTGCTGATCCTCATCCCAGCCGCTTCACACTCGGCTGCGAACCGATCCAATGAGTGCTGCAGGTCGCAGACTGATGATGCCATCAGGACCACATCATCTGCAAAAAGCAGTGATGCAATCCTCTGCCCACCAACCCGCAGCCCCCTCCCCCGCGGCTACGCCGTGAGATCCTGTCCATGAATACCACAAACAGGATAGGTGACAAAGCGCAGCCTTGGAGGAGGCCAACCCTCACCGGAAACGAGTCCGACTTACTGCCGCAGACCCGGACACAGCTCTCGCTTTGGGAGTACAGAGATTGGATGTCTCTGAGTAGAGACCCCCTCACCCCATACTCTCGCAGCACCTCCCACAGTATCTCCCGGGAACCCGATCATACGCCTTCTCCAAATCCACAAAACACGTGTAGACCGGATTGGCATACTCCCAGGCCCCCTCAAAGATCCTCGCGAGGGTAAAAGCTGGTCCCGTTGTTCCCCGACCAGGCCGGAAACCGCATTGTTCCTCCTCAATCCGAGATTCGACTATCGGTCGAACCCTCCTTTCCAGCACCCTGGAGTATACTTTCCCGGGAGGCTGAGTAATGTGATGCCTCTGTAGTTGGCACACACTCTCCGGTCCCCCTTTTTGAACAGGGGAACCACCACCCCGGTCTGCCACTCCTTAGGTACTGTCCCCGACCTCCACGCAATGTTGATAAGATGTGGCGCACACCAGCGGTCGAAAAGGGTCTCTTTCTCCCTAGCAAATTCCATATGTGTCCGGTGAAGAGATTTCCTATGACCCCGAAACTTTTGGCGATACGCCTCAGGCACGAGCTCATACGCCCTGAGTACAGTGGACTTTACTATCTCGTAAGACAAGCTGTCATTTAACGACAGTGAGGATACCACTTCCTGGGCTTTACCCGTAAGCCGGCATTGCAACAGTAACGACCACACCTCTTCTGGCCAATGTAAGGTGGTGGCGATACGCTCGAAAGCAGGGAAGTAAGCATCCACCTCAGTTTCTCTGAACTGAGGACTAAGGCAATGTGCTTACTTACATCGAAACGATCAGGCGGGGCAGAGGAATGTGAGGGCGAGCCCGCTAGGGTCGAGGAGGTAGCCTGTCTGGCCTGGGCAGCCTCCAGTTCAAGCTTCCTCATTTCTCTCTCCGCAGCTAATTCTAAATTTCGGATCTCAAGCTTGAGTTTGTGGTCCGCAGTACGCTCCTTTTCTTGCGCCTCCACCTGAATACGTGCCAGTCGAATTTTCAGGAGTGCATCTGACGTTAAGGAAGTGAAGGGGGGAGATATACGCGGGGAGAGAGGGTTAAATCTGGACAACCCGACGGGCGTGGCTGCTTTTCTCCCAGGGGTTTGGATCACCTCCGTGTCCAACGTAGCAGCAGCCGCCACACCCTGCTCAAACACCCCCTTTTCCACTAACCCCCGTACCACACTCTCCCTCAATTCTTCCTTCAACAGCGTTTTAGACACCGAGAAATGAAAGTGTTCGGCCACGGCAAACAAATCGCTCTTGCGACACAGGTCGAGCTGATCCAAAGACGGATGGGCCAGGAAGCCCTCCAGCTCAAACGAAGCCATGCTTCACTTACGTACCACAGTACTACACCCGTGACACAATACCCCCACCAGCAACTCTGGTGACTACCGGGAGGTAGGCCAACCTTATCTAGTTAGACTACAGATGTAAGAGATCCTGGACGAGCCCCCAAAAATGTTACGACCCTTCAGCTATATGGCTGATCTAGGGCGCTGAAAGATCGAACACTTAACCAGATGTATACACGGTGGTGGAGAGAGTGAAACACAGGTAAGCCAAACCCAGATGGAAGGAATATAAGTATTTATTTACAGGGATAAACAAAAGCAAAAAGGGATACCACGGCTATACGAACGGTGCCAAATCAAAGAAACAAACAGAAAAGCTAAGCTGCCTACCACACGCTTGCTGTCAAAAGTACAGAGGGGGGCACCGCTCCTAACCTACTGTTCCTAAACAGAGTATGATGCTACGTGATGATTAAATGTAAACCCACGGGTATCTAAACTAGCCGCGCTCCAGGAGAAAACAAAGCACCGTACCTTGTACGGGCGAAATAGGGGGGAGTGGGAGAAATACAAACACAAAACACAGTACCGAGTACTGGTAAAACTGGGGGAAAACGGGAAAGGAACAAACTAAACACTGTATATAATACAGGACTAAAACAGGCAATATAACGAACCAGACAATACGCTAACCAACCAAACAAACGAACAACACAGGGACTAAACCTACACAAACGAACAAACGAACCAACACCAAATAGACAGTCTAGCGAAGAGAGCGAGTTGAAACACTACTAAACACATACAGCATACAAGACTATCGCTCTGGGGAGACTGGCGGGGAGAAGGTTTAAATCTAGACGGATCGGCTCTTGATTGGTCCGTCAACAGATGGCTGATGGTGGGTGATGAGGGGGAGGGAACCAACGGCAAGCAGGCGGCAATCTGAATGAAGGGAATAGCGAAGGGAAAAACAGAAGGGAAGACAAAACAACAGACACATATCCCCAAAACAATACATACGGACACTACACAAAAGGAGGGGACGTAACAGTCATCCATGACAGTCCCTCAACACCCAAAGCCTTCAGCATTTCTGGGCGGATCTCATCAACCCCTGGGGCTTTGCCACTGTGGAGTTGTTTGACTACCTCAGTGACCTCCGCCAGGGAGATTGATGCTGATCCCCCATCATCCTCCAGCCCTGTCTCTACTATAGAGGGTGGGTTTGTCGGGTTCAGGAGTTCCTCAAAGTGCTCCTCCCACCTCCCAATCACCTTGTCAGTTGAGGTCAACAACGTCCCATCCTTACTGTATACAGCTTGAATGGTTCCCTGCTTTCCCCTCCTGAGTGTGTCGGATGGTCTTCCAGAACCGCTTTGGCGCCAGCCGAAAGTCCTTCTCCATGGTTTCTCCGAACTCCTCCCACACCCGCTGCTTTGCTTCTGCCACGGCCGAGGCTGCAGTCCTTCGGGCCTGTCGGTACCTTGCAACTGCCTCCGGAGTCGCCCGGGACAGCATGTCCCGGAAGGCCGCCTCCTTCAATCGGACGGCTCCCCTGACCACCGGTGTCCACCAGGATGTTCGAGGGTTACCGCCCCTTGAGGCACCTAAGACTTTGAGACCACAACTCTCAGACGCAGCTTTAGCAATGGAGGCTTTGAACATCGCCCACTCCGGTTCAATGCCCCCAGCCTCCACAGCCCCACCGGAGGTGTGAGTTGAAGGCCTCCCGGACCGGGGACTCCTCCAGACGTTCCCAGTTCACCCGCACTACACGCTTGGGCTTACCAGGTCTGTCCAGAGGCTTCCCCCACCACCTGACCCAACTCACCACCAGATGGTGATCAGTTGACAGCTCTGCCCCCCTCTTAACCCGAGTGTCCAAAACATATGGCCTCAGGTCCGATGATACGATAACAAAATCGATCATCGACCTTCTGCCTAGGGTGCTCTGGTACCAGGTACACTTATGAGCATCCTTATGTTCGAACATGGTGTTCGTTATGGCCATTCCATGACTAGCACAGAAGTCCAATAACAAGCCACCACTCGGGTTCAGATCGGGGAGGCCGTTCCTCCCAATCACGCCTCTCCAGGTGTCTCCATCATTGCCCACATGTGCGTTGAAGTCCCCCAGCAAGACTACAGAGTCCCCCTCAGGAGCCCCATACAGGGCTCCATCCAGGGTCTCCAAAAAGGCCGAATACTCCGAACTGCTGTTCGGTGCGTAGGCACAGACAACAGTCAGAGTTTTCCCCCCCATGACCCGAAGGCGTAGGGAGGCGACCCTCTCGTCCACTGGGGTAAACTCCAACATAGAGGCACTTAGCCGGGGACTCGTAAGTATCCCCACACCAGCCTTGCGCCTCTCACCCTGGGGAGCTCCGGAGAAAAATAGAGTCCAACCCCTATCCAGAAGTGAGGTTCCAGAGCCGAGGCTGTGCGTAGAGGTAAGCCCCACCAGATCCAGCTGGTAGCGCTCCACCTCCCGCACAAGCTCCGGCTCCTTCCCTCCCAGAGAGGTGACGTTCCACGTCCCCAAAGCCAGCCTCTGCCACCCGGGTCCGATCCGTTGAAAACCTCTGCCTTCACTGCCACCTTTCTGGCAGTGCACCCGACCCCCTTGGTTTTTCCCGCGGGTGGTGAGCCCACGGGACGGAGAAGAAGAGATGTTGTTGTTGTCCACGTTGCTTTTTCGGGCTATGCCCGGCCGGGCTCCGTGGCAAGCCCGGCCACCAGGCGCTCGCTGACGGGTCCTCCTCCTGGGCCTGGCTCCAGAAGGGGACCCCTGGCTTCCTCCGGGCCGGGTATCGTCCTCTTTTATAGGTTTTTCCATGAGGGTTTTTGAACCATTCTTAGTCCGGCCCCTAGACGATTGTGCGTTGAGGTCAATTTTTTTTTTATGGGTGTGACCAGATTAATAATAAAAAAATCCTTGTAATGATATCGCTTGGACAGTGGCGGTTACAAAAATGGCCACCCTTTTTGTAGGCAATTAATATTTAAAAAAAACAAAAACATTGTGGTATTCAAATGTCATATTTCTCCGTAGTTTGTGTAAACTAGTTTAGAATTCACTTTACTACCCTGAATAAAAAAAAAATGCTTGCGCCCACCACCCGACCCGGGAAAATCAAGTCACGTCACCGCTATCTCACTGATCGTTGCTCAGTTTAAAATGTGTTTACAATAATTTGACGGTTTGAAATATCTGTGATCATGAAGGTACCATGTCGGTTACCCCTCCGCTGAAGAATGGTTCAACTGCCTAGTCTCTCTCGCCTTCTACACGCGCGCTGCACGCAATCAGTTACCAGTCTCACCAAAGACAGGTGACTCGTTTGTATGGAAGCCCATAAGGGACTTTATTCAAATGAAAATGTAAACTTGAAAATGCAAATGCAATTCAACAACAGCATTATCACTTTCCACATTCGTATGTGTTATTTGAGCCAAAATGTAAGTGAAAATGCAATCATCCCATTTGCATTTGCTTTTTCAAAGGCTCCAATGGGCATTCTGTGTCAATATTAAAATTCAAATGCAAAAGCTGTTTGATATTACATTTTCAAAGTCCTACCCCGCCATACTGTGGACAACATTCAAATGTTAATTCAAACTTGAAAATTAAAATGCAATATAAAAAAGGGAATTCTCATTTTCCATTTGTGCAAGCATTATTTGTCACAATTAAAACTAAAATGCAGTTGTCAAACAATATGAAAATTAAAAGGAAATCGCATTTGCCATTGCATTTTCAAAGACTGCATCTTCAGTACTACGCTGTGCAGTGGACAAAATTCAAATGCAATACGCGAATCAGTGCTAGTAGTCTATTGCATTTGAATTTTCAAGTCACCACACTCTCTTTGGGACAGAACATGAAAATTCAAATGCAATCTGTCAGTCCTCTCATCAAGGTGCGATTTGCTATTCTCAAATCCTTACACTGCAAGTTACAGTAAACAAATTGTCACCAAAGCAAAAGGTTTGTAGACCAACATGATTGTCCTTATGAACGCAGTACTTTTATTTTTCTCATCATGAGGCTTATGAACAGCCATTCACATACCGTATATATAGCCATCCACATATTCAAAAATGTCCTACTCCTAGCCGTGAATTTTCCAGTTTGTGCTCCAGTCTCTAATGATGTCCTTCATTGCAAAAGCTTGTTTCCATGGCTAGGTGATAATGCTAATTGGAAACTAGCCAACTCACTGTGGAAAAACGATACGGTGCCGCCGTATACTCGCAGGCGCATTCGTGCAGATGACCTGAACTGTTGTAGTGGTGTTTTGTTATTTATGATTTAGCTTTCCCACTTCTGACACCATGTTTCGATGTCAAATAATGAAACTGAGTCATTGATGCAGTTAACAACTGGTGTTCGGTGTAATAACCAAGACAGTCGGTACAAATGAAACAACTTGCAAATACATAACATCAACGCTAGATGGTGGTATATGCCCGGAAAAACTCTCCCCAAGTCAAAACCCTCTCCCCAGTCATTTCAGTGGGGCCAAAAGCCAATTAAAAATATGAATAAAAAATATACCACGAGAACCGATCACTTAGCTGTATACATGCGCACTGGACTGCATTACCCAAGACATATGGGCACGGGAATGGAATTGTTTGAGTCAAAAGTGCGGGTGTAGTTAACGCGCTACAAATAGGCCTAATAATAAGAATATAACTTTGCGATAACAAGATGTGTGCGTCTACTGACGCATTACTTGATAATTCCGCTCCTTGTGTGCCTCTGGCTACAAATCACCTTTGAGAGTGCTTTCGGGCACATTGAAGACAAAAAAATTTCTGCCATTAGAGCTACTTGTAGCAGTACAGCAGTGGCCCGGAGGTAGAGCTGGGTGATATTGCCCTAAAAAAATAAATCACTATTTTTTCTATATAAGGGGATATTTTTCATTAAAATCTCGATTTCACTTGTTTATTCTCTAAACAAACGTGTAAACATTGCAGCCAAATGGGAAAATTGAATTACTCCAAAACCCAGGAAATAAAATGGATTTTAAAACGACTTTTCGCGGGATATGGTAAAATCTAAAATCAGTTGTGAACTAATACTTTAACTGTGCATCTATTTGTTGTAATGACGCTCCCCGCTTATACCCTAGTGCAACAGTTGTATTACAAAACTACAAATTTTAAACTGAACAGAACTAATAGATGTGTTTCACTTTATGCACCCTACGCTGTGTAATTTTTTTACTTTACATTACGCATCACGAATGAGACTGGCGTTGCTCGCAATACCCAGATTAGCTTCTAACTTGGAGAGGTTATGCACATCGGGTGTTTTATGGTATGAGGTGCTATAAGCAAAGCAACACCGATATGCTAGTTTTTTATAAAAAAAGTTTTTAAACACAGTAGGACCTACTCCTGCTTGTAGCAGATGAGTATTCTCTTTACTAAAGCAATGAGTTATGTCGACGTTCATAATTTATGAATTTTTCGTTGCGATGTCAATTGTGCTGTGCACCTCATTTAAATCGATTGTCTCGATTTAGACTTTTTACACATTGTGATAACGCTTAATTCGAATTAATAGATTAAATCATAAAATCCTCCAGCTCTTTCCGGAGGTATGCTTGCATCTGCGCATAGCTAATCAAAAAGATAATTTGTTTTTTGACACTCCTTGCAAGCTCGGCCCCTCATGGGTGAAGCTAGTAGCTGCTAACTTAGTGGCTAAGTAGCATGAATGCTAGCTAAGTGGTAGCTGGGGCATGCCACACAAAAAAAAGGAGAGGCGCTCGACCATGCTGCTCCTTCAACACGAATCACAAAGGACCTACTCCTCCATGAAGTATCCCTGCTGAGTTTCACTGCTCCCTGCTAAGGGAGTGCAGAGGCTCTAACAGTGCTATCGACCTAAGAGGGAGAAAAAGATGATGTTCTGTCTGACCCCCCTCTTCATAATCCCAGGGAGGAAGGTTGCGCCGAGGGATGAGAACCTGGCATAGAAGCCCAACGACTTCAAAAGGTGTCTCGTACCAGGTTTATGTAGGCACTGGACGCGTGTAAGGCGGCGTGCAGCAACCTCAAAATTCCCTGGCTGACTGCTGAATTCAGCCGTAGGAGGTCCATTTTGAATGGGGCCTATATGCAGGTTGCGGCTCCAGCCAGAAGGTGAGCAGTACGCAGGAAAATGCCAAAAGATGCCAGATTGCCATGGCATGTTGGTGCGCACTTAGTGTTCACAGTAAACCGATTTAAAGACTAAACACAGATTACTTTCACGAAAGACGAGATAGCAACTCAACGTCCGATTTTTGTCCCAAATTCTCTCCTCCATTGATTTACTGGACATTCTAGTCAAAGGTGCATTGGTGCTCGGCCAAGCAGAAATCAAGAGAGATGGAGAGGGAAGCATGCCGGGGCCCTGGTGCAATCCAGGATAAGAGAATTACGCACAACTCTACCGGGGTTACTCCTCTCAAATGTCTGCTCACTGTGCAACAAAATGGACGAGTTGCGCCTTCTCATCAGAATAAATCAGGAGACTTTTCTCGCTCTTCGGTTTTGTGTTTTACGGAATCGTGTCCGTGTGAATCTACACCGGAGACCGCTGTGCAACTTCACTTTCACACAAAACTCAAGGTGGAAGGATTTGTTTCTACATACATCAAGGCAGATACAATGATGTCAAGCATACTGTATTGACAGGTGTTTTTTGTCGATCTCAGTAATCTTCACTTTTCATCTTCTCCTGTAGACCTTTTTATTCTCCCTCTGAATTCACTTATATTGGCTGGCGTTTACATTGCATCATATTTGCATTGCTAGGCAAGTTATCTTTTTACCTTACTTCATTAATAAAACACAAGTCCAGAGGTCATAGGACACGCTCACAGGACTAAATCACCCTCGAAGCCATAAAGGTAACGCAGAACTTTGTAAATCAGCTTTCAGTTTTTTTGCCTCGGATAAATGGAACAAGATTCAACAGGAATTGAAATTAGAGCAGTTTGTTTCTGTTGAACAATTTAAACTTTTACTGGAGGATTTGGGAGTTTTCTTGTTTTAGTTTAAACTAAAATATTGTACTGTATTGTAAATCTTGTATTGTAAAGATTTTTATTTATTTTAGCTTTTTTTTTTAAGTGTACTTCTTGGTGTAATTTATATATTCTGCCTTTAAACAGGGCACTACTGGAAATAAGACCTGGGGTCTCATTTATAAAACAATGCGTAGGATCCATACCAAAAGTGTACGTACGTACAAAAGGCGATTTATCACACGTACGTACGTACAATTTATCACAATCACAATCAATTCTAAATTTGGCGGACGTGAGCGCGCCTCTTGTCCCACCCTTTTAACACCCATAAATAGTCAGTGAAACGCCTGTAATTAATATTAATTTATACTGGCTGGCCAATTGCGTGACACCTTCAGAGTGTGGTCATTTCCCTCATTGACAGTTCTACGCAACGAACATGTGATGAGAATGAAACTGTGCGCTCGTATCTGCCCGAGTCCGACTGAGGAATCGAAACAGGTACTAGTTTAAAAGTAGTATACTGCTCACCTTATTATTTATCAAAATACCATTTCAGAACGTGCAAGTAGGCTATTGTTTAATAATTACAGATCCTATTAAATATGCTTCCCGATTGAACTGTACAACATATGAGGGATTATATTACCAAAACAAATGACATAATCATAACAGCAACACATCTCCGTTTATATTTATTATGCTAAATCTTTTTTGGTTTTGTGCACTCCATTGAACTGTGTATCCTATGAGAGAGCTAATATTTCGATTAATTTTACACACTGGTGTCAATTTCAAAGCATTTGCTGAGATTCTTCCCTCTGCCAGCAGAGTCGCAGTTTCTCATCGCTCCAGTTTAGTGAGTACGCATGGGTTGAAATTTGCATGGAGGACCGCACATCATTTTCACGTCATGTCTGTTTTTATAAAAAGTCAGCGTAAAAAGTGGCGTATGCCTTCTTCTGTGCGTACGTAACGTTTATATATGAGACCCCTGGTCTCAGTCAGTTAACCCTGTATACATAAAATACATTAAAAAAAATAAACACCCCTCGCCCCCGCAAGCTGATATGAACACGTCTCAACCTCATCTCGCCGACCAAATATCGCTCTTATTCATCTGATCCCGGCTATTCGGAAAGGGGGTTCATTTGGAGGATTTCAACCGCAGGAGTCGGGTTTGTCAAAGAACAAAGTTGCGTTTATTACTACATTCGTTTGTTCACAATTCTTGTGGTTCTTTAATTGCCATGGTTCTACAATAGCGAGGAAACCGATAATCAGGCAGACGTGCATTACATAAATAGGTATACATAAACATAACCTTTGCATAGCCTAATTAAACGAGTGATTGCGCAGTGCACATATAAGTTAAAACAGCAATTGTTATGCTACTCGATCCTGTTCATTTAGTTAACTTAATACATGTGAATCAAGGAATAATACTCAACGCACATTGACCCATGGCGGGAGTTCAAACAAAAGGTCTGTCAAAAGAAGGAAATGGAAACAAAGGCGGTATTTAAAGGAAACAAGGACGTGCGTCCGTTGATTGACAGACCGGCACAGCGATCCGTGGTGCTGAACATACTGCTCCATAATCAATCGGGCCGTGCTGGTTTTATATAGGGTCGCAAGGCGCGATTTATCACAGCCGCCCCCATCATTTGAGCAGCAAATCCGCTCAGGTCAGGTGTCATCAGTGATGGGTGGTAGGATGACCAGTCTGGCAAGAGGACGCACGTATTCCTTCCCATTGATTTTTACTTTAGCCGTTCTTACTCTGCCATCTGTCCCAGGATATACTGCTGTTATTTTACCAATTGGCCAAAAGGCCCGGGGATGCTGAGGGTCAACTATCATGACAATTTGACCTAGGTTCAACTCAGCATCGTCAGTCTCCCATGTCTGACGCACTTGAGGGTTAGGGAGGTAGGATCGGATGAAGGCAGACCAGAACTTGTCAAAAAGTATTTGGCTATGACGCCATCTTCTCTGACCAAGTAATGCACTAGAGCAGTAGATGGCCTGAGGGAGTAAAGCATCATGCCGCCCCCATCAGCAGCATGTTTGGTGTGATGGGATCTGGGTCAGCCAGGTCTGACGAAACATATCCTACTGGTTTGGAGTTTAGAATGCCTTCTACTTCCACAAGGACAGTCTGGAGGTCTACTTCTGGTGTTGGTTGGTTATTCAAGACAACGCGAAGGGCTGTCTTAATTGACTTTATTTCTTGCTCCTATGCTCCACCAAAGTGAGGAGTAGATGGTGGATTACATTTTGAACTTCACTTGCTTGTCATGTTAACATATCTCCAGATGAAGTCCTCTGTCAGTGTCTGAATCTGCAATTCTTGTGCCTACCAAGACTTTATATCTGCAGGAGTCAGATCTTAACCATGTGAGCACAGTAGTGGAGTCAGTCCAGAGTATTGTTTGACTGATGGGTATCGTAAGCTCAGTCCTGAGTACCTGTGACAGTTGAGCCCCAGAGAGTGCAGCACATAGTTCTAAGCGGGGCATGGAAAGTTGGTGCTTGGGTGCCACACGAGACCGAGCCATGATGAAACCCACATGAACATGACCATGTTTATCTTTTGCACGCAGGTAGGAGACAGAGCCATAGGCCCGCTCATTAGCATCACAGAATATGTGAATTTCATGATTGGAAGTAAGTTGATCTGCGCAAGGCGATATGTAGCAGCAAGGGTGGCATATTTCCAGCAGGGCCTATAGCTCCTTTTCCCATGACTGCCATTTGTCCAGAAGGCCTTTTGAATCGATTCACTCGTCCCATTCAAGATCCTTTTTCCATAAATCTTGCACAAGTACCTTTGCTCTTATTCAAAAGGGAATTAAGTACCCAAGTGGGTCGTATTAGTTAGCAAGCACCTTGTAGATATTCCTCATTGTAGATTTTTGATATGGAATTAATTTGTTTTTGTAACTCAGTGAGTCTGACATGATGTCCCATTTGAGACCAAGAGTTAGTTCCTTTATCACTGGTGCATCCTGAGAGCCGCAACTCTGTGTTGTTTGACCTGGCTACTGCTGGGAGATGCTGGATGACTGAGGGACTGTTGCTTGCCCATTGGCGGATGTCAAAGCCTCCATCAGCCAGAACATGACAAAGTTTGTTAATGAGGTTCTAAGCCTCGCCTTTAGTGTCAAAGCTTTGCAGAGAGTTGTCTACATAGAATGACTGCTTGATGGAGGAAAGGGCATCCTCATTACCAGCACTGTGGTCTTGAATGTGCTCCTGAAGGCATAAGTGGCACAGCATGGACTGACTGCAAGTCGTTCCGAATGGTAAGACTTGCCATTCAAAGACGGTGCTTCATTTTGTTTCAAATCTCTCCAGAGGAAACATTGGAGGGATTGGTCTTCTGGCAAGAGTCACACTTGATAGAACATGCCTTATGTCCCCGCATATGGCAATGGAATGTTCTCTGAAGCGTAGCATCACGCCAAGAAGAGATGGACCTAGTGTCGGTCCAGCAAAAAGGAACTTATTCAAGACCCCAATACTCAAAGGAACAATTAAACACCACTCGATACTTCCCATTGTGCTCTACAATGTGATGTGGGAAGTACCAGCTCTCATCTGTGGATGTTGCCTCATCAGTGAGCTACTTCACAGAACCCGCTTTAAGGAGTTTGTCTAATTCCTGCACGTAGATTTCAGCCAGCCGGGGGTCTATGGCTTATCGTTGTTCGGTGCAGAGCAGTCGAGGAAGGACTGCTTCCATAGGAGCTTATAAAGGAGGACTACTCTGGGTTCTTAGCAGTGAGGTATCATACCGCATCACCCCATCAACTACTATTCTGACCGTTTTTGACTCCAGCAGATTTAATGCTTGTTGGTCATGTTTGGACCGAGTGGCCACTTCAGTGTTGATGTGGGGCAATGTGTTGTCAATCTGCCAAAGCTTTGACATTTCTCAGTAACTCTGTTTTCGGGCAAGCGAAGGTTGTGAAAAGACAGTGCTGTAGTTGTTGCGGAAGGAGGATAGCTGGACCTTGAAGTGGCCATCCCAATTGTGTGTGAATGGCCATGGGACTGCCTGGTGAACCCATTTGAACAGGCTGGATTGGGGTTATCAGGTGGGCATTATCTGATCCAATAAGGACAAGAGGACGGGCATTCTCAAGCAGTAAGATCCTGGAGAGAATAGGTGTTGCCAGCCTGGCCTGTTAGAATACCTCTATTTATGGTCTATGAAACCATCACGGTAGGATGCAGGAAGCTTACTCAGCAGTCAGTCAACATATGAGCCGCAGCAAATCTCATAGCCTCTGTGGTTGTTGCAGTGGCCACAGAGGACGCAATGGCTGCTGCGGTTGTTGCAGTGGCTGCAGGGGATGCGGTGGCTGCTGCGGTCGTTGCAGTGGCTGCAGGGGATGCAGTGGCTGCTGCGGTCTACTAGATGTAAAGGCTTGGGAGGCGGTTTGAATAACTGGGTCTAAACCCGGAGCCTGAGAAGGGGAGGGTGTTGGAACACATGCATCATGGAGGCGGGATATTGGACTGTCTCAAGACTGTCTAGAGATGCTGCACTTACAGGCTGAGTATGAAAGGTACAGACAGGATAAGCCTGGCTTGCAGGTGCACTCTGAGGAGGCTGTAAAGGAGCACACAGTCTGAATAGACTGGACAGGCTGAGTAGCCTGACTAGACAAAGCAGGCTGAATAAGTTGGTCAGGCTCATTAGGTTGCATGGATAAAGTAGGATCATCACACTGCATGCAACTCTCTATGGGAACTGAATCAGTATTCAGTAGGTCAAATTGAGGAGGTGAAGCATTTATGAGGGGAAGATCTGTTTGTGCACATACAGCTGAAAGACGTTTTTCTGCAGGATCTGACCGTGGTCTTACAGGGAGATTTAGGAAAGGGGGATTGTGGTGGTTAATTAGATAAGTAGGTGGGGGTCAATCCAGGGGCAGTAGCTCCAATAAGGTGGTCAGGCTGGCCTCTGTGAATGTCAATAAGGAGAACTCATGGCCCAGACGTCGCCGGAAGAAGGCGGACGTACCTTGCATTGCTCTCGCCTCGCTCTTCATCTTTGCTACTTTCTATTATTTTCTATTTACTACTTAGTACTCCGCTGTTACAACCATGTACAGACAGGAATGGAAACCAAACATCACTTACTGTCGGCAACTCTTGCTGGGTTTACGAGCTAAAGTGGATAAAAACAACTTTCTGATGATTACCTGCTCAGAGGTAGACCGGCGCCATGCCCCACACTATGGGAGACAAAGAAAAAGGAGAGGCGGCGGCCTTCTTCCGGCCTAAGGCGGCGTGCTAATCGACCATCCCCTGTCTTCCATCGGATGCTGGCTAATGTTCAATCACTGAACAACAAAATGGAGGAGTTGAAGTGCCATATCCAGCTACAACAGGACATCAGAGACTGCAGCGCACTGTGTTTCACCGAAACCTGGCTGGATGAGGACACTCCTGACACCGCCGTTTTCCTAGCTGGTTTCTCTGTTCACCGGCAGGATAGAACGAGAGCTTCGGGCAAGTCACGCCTCAGAGTGTGCGCCTCATGATAAACAATGCGTGGTGCAAAGATGTACGGACTTCATCTAGTTCTTGTTCATCGAACCTGGAATACTTGATGATCAAATGCAGACCCTTTTATTAACCGAGGGAGTTTGCTGCTGGAATCATGCTAACCAGTGTTTTAATTCATCAGCAAGCAGATGCAACTTCGACGTTACGCGAACTACAAGAAGCGCTATCCAGACACAAGTCTCTACCCAGAGGCTGTGTCGATCACGGCTGGAGATTTGAATCATTGCAACCTCAAGAAAGTGCTACCAAAGTACTTTCAACACGTAACTTGTGCAACAAGAAAGGTAAGGACACTGGATCACTGTTACACAACTACACTGCTCAAAAAAATTTAAGGCACACTTTGAAAACACATCAGATCTCAATGGGAAAAAAAATCATGCTGGATATCTATACTGATATGGACTGGGTAATGTGTTTGGAACGAAAGGACATCGTTTGATGGAAGTTAAAATTATCAACCTACAGAGGGCTCAATTCAAAGACACCTTGAAAATCAAAGTGAAAAAATGATGTGGCAGGCTAGTCCTTTTGCTGAAATTCCATTGCAGCAACTCAAAATGGTACTCAGTTCTGTGTATTGCCCCCACGTGCTTGTACGCATGCCGGACAACG
>JAPMUY010010416.1:0-97808 GCA_026901105.3 Galaxias olidus
AGCCTACAGATGAGTTCAAACACTTATACCAATTGTTTCTGATGATGATGTATATATATATATATATATATATATATATATATATATATATATATATATATATATATATACTCCCCTTTGATTCAATATGAGTTCTTAAGACACTATATTTAATCAAAATCAGAAAACAATTGTGAATTTGTCAAAATGACAAAACAGTACTCAGCCGTTGTGTTTGTCCAGAACGTTGAGAAGAACTGAGAACTTGTAAAAAGGATTTTTCCATTAGCTGGAAAATCATTAATTCTCAATGGTGTAGCAGAGGATAATCAGAGCCATTATGGACAGTCCAAAGTCCAGGACTCAGAGGCTTATTTCAGCTCCCTCTATAATCTGATTTGTAACTTAAGTCACAATAGTACAGAACTGAACAAGTGGATGCATCAAAACAGACAAATAATATCAATATCTGCCTAAATATTAAAACTTGTAATGTATAATTACTCACAGATACAATGGCTTCTGAAGAAGCTGTAAAAGCTTCTGAAAACCAAAGAAAAGAAACACAAAGCCACACAACTCAATGATTGTATAGGCATTTACCCAGTATAGGCATTTACATGCAAACGGTTTTACACCAATATTCTTGACACTTGCAGCAATTTTATTCTCCTTCAGGGAGACTGGAATTAGCATTATTCAGTCACAATTTGTTGTACTCTTAGCCTGGTAAAAGTCTGGACTCGTCTCTATTGCAGGAAAAGGAGTGTGCACCCACCAGTTCCAATACAGAGGGGAGTCTGTGACACCTAGGCATGAGTATGTCTTAGTCCAATTTTAAGCAAACCAAAGTGGTTAATTTGGATTTTCAATTAACTTATGGCAACTTGCTTCCGATAATTCTTGTAAATAGTGCTAAATAGCACATCTTCAAAAATTACAGACATTTCTGGAAGCCCGGGATTGATCAAGTCCCAGGTGTCCAGAGGCTTAACTACCTTTTAGCCTGAGAGAAGAAAACAAAAAGACACTTATTAGTGACATATAACAATCTATTGGCTATTATTTAATCAATGTATATTCTTAGTAAGCCTGCGGTTCAGTTTTACATGAAAATAAAACACTCACTGTAGAGAAATCAAAACGACCCATGGCCGAATGTTCCCTAACAAAGTCAAACAAAAACAGATAGTGGTGACATCTGATAGTGTTCAAACTAAACGTAAAACAACTCTGGCACTCTCAAACTAAATCAGTCTGACTCAGAAACAATACCCAAAAATATAAGCAAATATCATAAGTCTTAAAATGAATTTGTTATGTAATGAAACCTCAAGAAGTATGGCTTTCTACTAATATTCGACAATTTAACTGTTAGCTTTCCTATAATTTGTCAATTATACACATACTATGGGCATTTTGGGGTGAATGGGCTCTCCCAATGTTATGACTGCCCTTTCTACCCCCCCTCCCTTTGGAGCGTCAGCCCCTTGTTGAAGCAAGGAGACATCCTGGAGAGCAAATGGGTAGAGTTGATAAGGGAGAAAGTTGGATGGCAGCCAATATGTTTTTTTACAAGGGCATGATTGCCCACTGGCTTCCCAGTAGATGTGAAAAAACCCTCTGACTCCATAAGGAATTAAAGTTATATAACCAGCATAGACATGGCATAAATTGGTATAACGAAAAGTGTTTTACCCAAAGAGAGTCCACACACTCGAGTGAGCGCATACAACTCAGCCTCTTCTGGCAAAAGATGTCTAGGTGTCCACTTTCCGGTCTCGTTGTGAGTGATCACTGCAGAGACCACCATAGGCTCACCTCTTCTGTGAGCGCTGCACTGAACCATCAACAAAGAACAGATTATCAGCATTCTCATAAGTGATGTCAGTGAGATTCGGTCTTGGCGACATGAGAACTCCCCTACCTTTACCCAATCATAAGGATCTCCCTCTATGAAAGAGACGGCATTAAGAGTAGACGAAACAACAGTGCGATGCAGCACTCTAGATTAGCATGTACCATCGTCGGCAGACATTTTGATACTGGAGAATGCAATCTGTGAAGAAATGCTGTCTTGGCTTGCAAAAATAGTGCATGTACTGCGTGTGAAATGTAACATCACATCAAACGGGACATACAAACCACAGAACGCAGACATGGAATGAGACTTCGAGCCACAGCATCCAAGCCTTTTGAGTAGGAACCCATCGAAATCTGCTTTCCTCCATGTTCCTGTGTAAGAACTACACACATGAAGCTGTCACTCTCTGAGACATAAAGATAAAAAAAGTTTGTTATGGTTATGTCATCCCAGACAGGGAAAAAGATGCTAGCAAAGATTCTTGGGTGTACACAAGTACTGTTCTCCATTCGTAGTCCAGCTTAACAGATCTGGTTGTGTTAGCTACATAGTCCTTAGCTACCCCTAACAGGCACATCTTTTGCTTTTGTTTACAGATTTAGGAATTTGATGAATAGCCAACAGTAGATTATTATCCTAACTGTGGCCTTGCAGGGTCACCTATGACCGAGATATGTGACTTTTCTTTCTTACCAGCTGGAGATTTGACTTCGCCGCCTTGTGACCATTCTCTGCAAGATATTTTAACAAAGACACAGTATCTGCACGCAAAGATTCCTCAGTTTTCCCACAGATTAACAGATAATCTACAAATAGATTTAACACACTACTTTCGCTGGGAATCCAGCCTTCTAGATTCCTAGATGGTTCTTCAGAATACACAGCAGGACTCCCAACATAGCCCATAGCCATTCGTGTGAATTTGTACTTATGCCCCCAAATGTATATGTAAACCAAAATTGTGAATCACGGTCCAAAAGTTTTTTTTTTTTTGTGAGGTCAATCGCGCTGAACCACTGTGTCTCCGGTGGCACCTGAGACAAAATGGTTACTGGATTAGGAACAACAGGTGCCCTTGGAAAGGAAGACTAATTTACCAGACGGAGATCATGAATGAAACACCAACCTCCAGTTGACTTTTTCAATTGGAATATCGGTGAATTACAGGGAGAATCAGGAGCCGGTACGACTACCCCACTCTTAACTAAGGCCTCATGGATCGGACGAATGCCTCCTTCCGCCTCCTTTTTAAGGGAAAATTGTGCTCCCTCTGGGTCTAAAAGTGCCCTTAGGTTTGATAACCAAAGGTCGCGCCCCCTTTATCAATCCCACATCATACTTGTCTTTCACCCATAGTTTGTCAGGTACTTGAGAGACAAGGGCCTGTTCCTCCATTGTTAAACCAAGTAAGGAAGAGACCAACTGTGTGGAACCTTGAAAGGTTTGCAGACCGCCACTGCGCACAGTGGCTATCTCTGTTTTCAACTCGAAACAAAAACATTGAGCTGAGAGAGAAAAATCTTGTCCCTCTCCCTCTTTCCAATCTTTTAAATTTTGCATCTCTGTGATCCATGAAGCACAATTGTCCCAAAACACATCAGGCTGTTTAAACAGGCCATGTGTGGCACTGAATCTTGCATGCAATACACAGCCTCTTGTGATGGAGTGAGAGAAACCTCTACCACAACGTATTCTTTACCCACATAAAGATAGCCCAACTTCAACATTTCTTTCTTCCCTGCCTGTAAATCCCTGTAAAGGCTACACTGAGCGTTCCCTGGAGAGGAAACTCTCCTCCTGTTAACTTGTTCCACCAGTTAACTTGCAAAATGTTACTCTCACCCATCCTCTGGGCCACCATCGCAATAGGACCAGTCAAAGGACTGTCCAATTTAGGAACCGCCTTTGTCTGTCTGTTTCCCATGGCTCTCCGTTGATTCGACCTGGGGACTTTGTCACAGGACAAGTTTAACACTCAGTAAACACACAAACACACACTGAAATTAGGTTTCCCCCAAGAATTCTAATACTCTGTGTTGATTCAGTATGCAGACAAATCTACAAATCCCTTCATCCAAATTGAAACTATTTTGGGTAAGACATCTATATGGTCATGCATCTACTTTTACCTTTTAGCCCATTTAAAGTTAAGCTCTATTTTAGTTAAGCCTCTACCTAACTACGTTTTTCGGCGGTGAAACCCCACGACCGAGATTAATTACTTCTCCCAGTATACCCTCACACACCGCTAGTTGGCACTGGGCCACAGACTACCGCAGCCCCCGGAGATTGGTTAATTCTCCAGCTACAATTTGTTGCAGTTAACCACCACAACTGGACTACTACAGTCCCCAGAGATTAGTTACTTCTCCGGCTACTTCTAGGCTTTGGCGGCCTATAAAGAGACAAGCTCCCGTGGGGTAAAGTATTCCCACTTGTTATCTAGATAATTTAGTACATGATTCTTTTGTTTTTGGATTCTCACCTCTGAGTTCATTTTATGGAGTATCCAGTCGTCTCCCCACAGGCTCCGCGGGCGTCTTTCTCCTTCCTGGAGTCAGCCTGCGGCTAGCCAGCTCTGTGGAGACACACCAGGGAGATATCCATCCTCATCCTCGTCGCCAATTGTAATGGATAATTTCAATCTATGACAGAAAATAACCAAATAATGAGAGGGAGAAACCATGAAAAGATCAAGTACAATTTTATTGATGACTACAGAGTCTGAGTCAAAGTCTGTACACAGAGAAAATACTACAGTTAGATCAGTCTAACGACATAGTAAGTTCCCATTAGTTGACAAGGTTCTAACGAGTATATAGGTCTATAAGATAAACAATCATTCCATTGGACAAGATGGATCACATGTTCATAATCAGCATATCTAAAGACACGTACGCAGGAAACTAAGACATGACTTAATGTTATGACTTAACCCAAACTTCTAGCCTTCAGTGTCTCCAAAAGGCACATACTGTCGCTTTGGTGACCTGGCCCTCGCTCTGACCGTCCCCTCACCCCTGAACCACATCCCAGGCCGGAACATCCGCTAGAATGCCCAAATTTGGCCACAACATCACTTACATTCACAATCAATCAGCATAGCTAATGTTAAAATTCAATGTGTTATAGGCATATGTAATAGTAGCCAAACTGACTGACGTAATTATACATAAAACAATTAAAATATGTCTTGCTTTATGGATTCCAATCAACGCGACTGAAATCTCAACAGAAACTTGCTAGCAAGCTATAGTAGAGAATGATGTCTGTTTTACCGCTGTCCTGAAGAAGGGAAGCTGAAGGCAGCAAGGCACGGAAAACTTTGAGAGAGAAGATCTTTTTTTATCTTTTTCGTGCCCGTTTGAGAAAGAAATTCGAGCATTATGACCAAACCCAACGTTAACCACCACGCAGAGGCGTTTTGAAATGACAAAATTATGTTATTAACTGTAGAAATATGGAAAGCTGGAATTATTAGTGATTGAATAATATATTCTTAAACCAGTCCAACAATCGTTGGATATTAAATAAACATATATTTTTTTATTAAACTACTCTAAGTTGAGGATTTTTTCATATAACAACAAAACCTATGTTCTTTGGAAACTAACTACGAATTTGCAAGAGATCCATAGAGATAAACACTTCTATTTTGTGAAACAAAGTATTACTCTGGAATAACTTAAAGACTCAGATCAACAAAAACGTTATATTTGTGTTGATTTAAACAGTTTCAAAACGGTACACAGCGCGGTTTTTTTCACCGCTGCGTGAATACAGCTGCCGTTGACTACACTGCAGCTGTTGGGTTTGTCCTGCCTACTAATGTTACCTAGCTAGCCAGTCGGAAACACTCGTTACCAACAACACAGTACAAAGCTAATCATGTGTCCTTTTTTGTGTGAAACAATCTTCATAACTTAAAAAAAAAATCGGCCATACCTTACATTACTCTTGTGAGATGTTGGTCACTACACTGTTAATGCTGTTGGTCACGTGAATGGGCTCGCATTTGTTACCTAGATTCAGCCAGTGTCCCGTCAACACGCTACACTATAACAGTTTCTGTGTTCCCTATTAAAATGAGTTAAGCACTGACGAGAGGCCAGCTTGCCACATCTGTATAATTGGTGAGATTGTGCCTGCGTCTGCGATTGATATTGAATGGCGTGATCTGTACGTTGTGCACTAGGATCATTTTAAAACATAAAATCTTGCTTACATTCTACAAATTCTAGCAGGGGAAGGGGGGCACCAGTGGGGGCCAATCAGATTTCAGATGGGGCCGTGGTTCCATTGGGCCCCCCCTTAGACACGCCAATGCGTGAGGTTGCCAAAATTTTCCTTACACTCCCCCCTTTGAGAATATCAAATCTCACAATCAATAATACAAGAGAATTGCATGGTCAATAGGTGTTCTGTGAGGGGAGGATGACGGTGAAGGCCCCAACTCGACTGGAATACAGAAAGTACATATGGAAATCCAAATATGAAATCAATGAACATCAGTAATCAAGATTGAGAATAAAACATGAAAACTCACTATTCTAAATTAATCATTTACATGAGAATCAATCAAACATTTTTATTAATTACAATGTAATCAATCAAAAGAAGAAAATATAATCCACAGACCGAAGGGGCAGCGAAAACCCTTTATTGGAAGAAAAATGCAGGACCCAGACCTCAAATCATAGACGATCTTGACATCATCAGCTCGGCACGGCATACTAGTCACAGAAAACATATCAGTTATCAGATATGTCAAAACCAACAGTCAGAGATGGATGAATTCCCATCCTGAATGCTGGATCCTCCTCGCTAGGGAGAACAAATGTTGCCTGAACTTCTGCCCCCACGAGGTGGCCCACGTGTGCTTTGGCACAGACCAGCAGATAGGTACAGCAGAGGAAACCTATGATTAGTACAACAGCAAATTGCATTACCATATGGACTTATTCAAATCGTGTGAATGACATTCAGAATCAAGAACACGTGTATAGATGTAGATGTTTTACCACCAGCTCGGATCTGATGGACTTCAATACACATCAAATATCCTGGAAAAAGAGCAACAACAACACGATTCCTTCTTGTAAAGAATGAACGTGTCCTGTCTCAAGCACAGGAATATGCTGCCCTGAGATCGTCTCTCTAATCGTGCGTGTCCTGGCCTTCACTTGTTGGCATCTGGAACAGTCTCTGAGTGCATGGTCACTCAATGATTGTCACTGGGTCACATCAAACTTGAGTGAAATGTCATGAAAAGGGGCGAAAAAGTTTGTGTGTGTGCATCTGTATGAGGTCTGGAAGAGGTTAGAAACCTTGTGATTGCCCGTTGGCAGTAATCTGCAAGATATTTTCAACCAGTCGACCAGTTTATTAGCTCTCTTTTAGAGATCCTTGTGTATCTCTTTATCCATTGTCTCAGGAACAGTGTCACTATCTCATGGCCTCGACGCCAGCCACAGGAGAGAACTCTCTCCTGGAATCAGAGAACAGAGAATGAAAAACACAAGACACTTTCATAGATGACACTACCCATCTCAGTCCTCCATGGTGGGGCCGGATGTTCCTTCTGTCTCTGGTGTTTGGCCTTCTGGACACCAGGCTGGCTCGCAGTGGGACAGGTGAACCCAATTGGCCTCTTTGGCCTTTTTCCGCTGTGTTGGTTGTTAACAGCCCTATCTCAGTGTCCCCTTTTGTGCTTGAACTGCTTCACCAGTCCCAGTATCCTTGTTGAGGTTTGAGGCACTGGTAGTTTCTTTGCTTTGTCGCCTGGAAATGGAAAGTCTTGAGAAAATGCAATAGATCAACATGGTCCAATCCATAAAAATGTTTTCCTATGTCTCCTTCATTGTCAACATTTTATGCCTTCGGGTCTGACCTCCCTGTCCCTTCGTGGAACTTCCCCCACTGTCTCTGGTAACAGCTTAACTGCTGCAACCACTGGGAATGTTTCTCCTAATCAGGAACAGAAAACTAAGCATACAGGAGGTCAAGGGGTGTGGCAGTAATCTTTGCGTTCAAAGCTCAACAGAAGATGTGCCTAGCACGAGCATACAGATGAATTCAAAAACGTATACAAATTGTTTCTGATGATCTATCATAATGCAATATATACATATATATATATATATATATATATATATATATATATATATATATATATATATACTCCCCTTTGATTCAATATGAGTTCCTAAGACACAATATTAAATCAAACTGTCAAAAATATCAGAAAACAATAGTGAATTTGTCAAAATGACAAAACTGTACTTAGCCATTGTGTTCGTCCAGAACACAGAAGAACTGAGAACTTGTAAAAAGGTTATTTCCATTAGCTGGAAAATCATCAATCCTCAATGGTGTAGCAGAGCAGAGGAGAGTCAGAGCCATTACGGACAGTCCAAAGTCTAAGACTCAGAGGCTTATTTCAGCTCCCTCTATAATCTGATTTGTAACAAGTCACAATATTACAGCACTGAACAAGTGGATGTATCAAAACAGACAAATAAAATGAATATCAGCCTAAATATTAAAACTTGTGAAGTATAATTACCAGTGTTAGGACTAACGCGTTAACCGTAATTTCACTACTATTAGCCAGGACAACCCCAACAGCTACAATGTAGTTTAAACGACAGCAGGTTCACGCAGTGTTGAAGAAAATGGCGCTGTGTAGCGTTTTGAAACTTTTTGAATCGACACAAATATAACGTTTTTGTTGGTCCGAGTCTGTAAGTCATACAAAAGTCAAACTTAATTTCACAACATAAAGGTGTTAGTATCTATACAGCTCTTGTTAATTCACAGTTAGCTTTCAAAGAGCGTAGGTTTTGTTTTTACATGAAACATTTCTTAACTTCTCAGCATGGTGGCTCGGTGGTTAGCACTGTTGCCTCACAGCAAGAACGTCCTGGGTTCAATCCCCACCTGGTCCAAGGGCCTTTCTGTGTGGAGTTTGCATGTTCTCCCCGTGTTTGCGTGGGTTTCCTCCGGGTACTCCGGTTTCCTCCCACAGTCCAAAAACATGCAGGTTAATTGGTAACTCTAAATTGCCCGTGAGTGTGAATGTGAATGTGAGTGTGAGTTGTTGTCTGTCCCTATGTGTCGGCCCTGTGATAGACTGGCGACCTGTCCAGGGTGTACCCCGCCTTTCGCCCTGTGTCGGCTGGGATAGGCTCCGGCCCCCCCGCGACCCTGTCAAGGATAAGCGGTATAGCTAATGGATGGATTTCTTAACTTTGAGCAGTTTAATAAAAAAATATACGTTTTATTTAATATCAAAGGACTGATGAACTGGTTTAAGTACATATTCTTAAATTGGTAAAATATGCAATATTTATCTATTTATATTATTAAAAGCATTGTATTGTCATTTTAAAACTCACCACTGCGCAGCGGTCGTCGCTGGACTTTGTGTAATTGTCTCAAATTTAAGGCCAAACGGGCACAGAAAAATTGAGCGCTCCACTCGCTTAAGCCAAAATTCCTACCTATTCCCTTTGATCACATTTAACAGTCAAACTTGGATTAATTTTGAACAAAACCCCTGTTGGGACATGACCTTGAGCGAACCCGTCAATTAGTCAAATATAAGTTATTTAAAATCTTTATCATATACTTTTTTTGACTACGTGCTACCCTAAATCAGCAGGTTCGCACGAATCCTTTTAATCCTTTTAACACCGACAAGACAAAGGCCTCCTTAAGAAACGAAAAAAAAAAAAAATCCATCCAAGAAAAATCAAGACATACGCCCCCAAAATGGAGCGCCGCCCTCTTTGTATTCAGACAACGGTAAGGTTTGCTTTGCTCTATAGTGACTAGCTAAACAATTAGTTTTGTTTTAGATTTGTGTCGTGTGGATAAAATTTTATTTTGCGGGATATATTTTAGCTCTCTGTGATACAGTTATGTATATTTGGCCACTATTAGCCGTCTGATAACTTAAGGGAAATTCCCCTTACTGCTGATCATTAATTTCAATTAATGCATCTATGGCTGCAGCAAACTAAAGATCATTAGGTCAAGGTCATTGCTACTTTAACATGCAGATTTAAGATTTGCTGCTTGTGTAAACGTTTTCCATGCTTGAAGTTAATGAAGGAATAATTTGATTGTGCAATGAGTAATATGAGACAGTTTCTTTATATCATTCTTTTTATTTATTTTTCTATATCGTGGTCTCATGCACGTGGTTATCTTTGATCTGTCTGTTATTTCGTGCCATTATATTTATAATCCAAGATTGATTTTTAATCCAGATGAATTGAGATGACAATGCCTAATTTATTGGTTAATTTGAAACCCCTTTTTGCGTATTTGTTTCAAGAACAGCATAATGTTTAACTTTGCCTTTCTTTTTTACAGATTAACAAACATTACTAACAAAGATTTGAGAAAACGATGAAGGACAATGAGCTGTAGCAAAATGCTTGCAAGGTTTGATGGAATGGATTTAAGGGAGTGTAACACTTTAGGTGTCAAGTTAACATTAGCAGATTTGGCAGTTGAGAGACCTGTAAGACTAGATCTTGATCTATTGACAAATGGGGTTATGCTTGAGATTCATGCCTTTGTTAAAGAGTCTGACACATGGGTGGGTAGGATAGATTAAGTGCTTTTATATATTCTTTGCCATAACTTTGCAATCCAGTTTAATGCAGATGCAGACAAAGTTGCGTATAGCAGACGCCTTTATCCAGTAGTTAAAAGGGTAAAATCTAAGAGGAATAAGTTGCTTTCCACAGACAGAGAGGCATATGACAAGTTGATCTTTAGCATTCCATTGCCATATCAAAGACCAGAGGTAAGTGTTGATGCAAGAGAGGATGGGAGAAGTGATGAGGATGGAAGAGGTGATGATGCCATCAAGCAACTTGATCGTGTAAGAGCGGCAGATGAAGCTGTCGCTAATCTAGACAAAGCAATTGCAGATAGGGATAGGTTACAGGCAGACTATAATAGGTTGCAGGCCAAATGTAATAGTATCAGGAAGGAGAAAGACAAAGTAGTCAGTGAGTGGAAAGAAAGGGGATTTAAACTGTATGAGGCTGATGTAAAAATCAGTAAGCTCCAGTCAATGTTAACCAAGTGTAGTGAGACGCTTCCATCACAGACAACCAGCAGAAGTTTCCAAAAGAGGCTGAGGCGTAGGGAGTTTAAGTTAAAGAAGACACAGCAGGAAACAGAGGTCCTTACTCTCCAAAATAGGCTATAGGCGATAGGCTACCAAGTGTTTCATTTTGCAAGTATGTGGCCTATGAGGCACGAGTGGTATCTTACCAGCACCTCAGGGATGCATTGCTGGTTGAGGAAGATATCACCTTAGGTACTGATGGAACCAGTAAATTTGGTCATATATATGGAACTGCAGGCATGGTTTTAAAGGACTAGGCTGCATTTAGGCTTAAGAGAGCAGTCATCCGGCTCTGCCCAATGCACGTTTGAGACAGTGCAGGGAATAATTCATGATGTAGTAGGCTTTGAGGGTGTAGAGTTAGAGGAGACAGATATTTTTTCAAAGATTAGGAACCTTATGAGTGACCGTGCCAACACTCAGAAGAGGTTTAATGAGATATTAATAGAATATCGAAAAAATTTACTTCCAGATGTAGTTGAGTGGTTTGAGTTGTTCAGTGAGTCAGAGAAGGCAAGTATAGGAATTGTTAATGAGTTGTTTTGTGGCCTGCATCTCATTGATGGCCTGGCTCAAGCCAGCTCAGCCCTTTCTACATGGGAAGACAGTGTTTGGGGAAGATTTAGTTGGTAGCCAGCGGCTGTACGGGTTACAGAAAACTGCTAAGAAGTTAAGAACTGCTAACTGCCTTGTAAGAACAGTGTGTAAACTTGTCCAGGAACGTGAATGCAAGAAAAGTGGTAAGCCGGTCCAGTTTAGAACATTTTTGTTCGATAGGAATGGGTCTGACAATGTTCCACTTGCCTCCTTTAAAGGAACTAGAGCTAACGTTACCTTCCACAATGCTGCTGGTGTATATTTCCTGAGCAGTGATCTTAGAGAGTTTACAGCTGTCCATAAGTGTGAGGGTTGTGCAGACATCCGTCCGGTAGAGGGCACTGGAGAGCTGTGGTGGTTATGTGGCAAGCTCTGACGGGGCACCAGATTGCAAAAAGGTGTGTTCAATCTGGTGATTAGTCAGAGGGCTGCTATAAAAGGATGTCTGTTTGTTTCAGTAGGGAGATCTCTGACACGCCGGAAGGCTGCACCACTGGCTCCCACAACAGGCGACAGACTGGTGGAGAGGGAGGAGAACTGGACGCTGCCTGGCAGCGACACTAGAGCAGGAGTGGAGAGTCCTGGCTGGGGTTGTGGATAATAAAAGGGTTAATCCCAACGACAAACTCTGTATGCCGAGTCCTCTGTGGTCCAAGAACCCTTACAATTGGCGCCCAACGTGGGGCACAGAGAGAGCCAAAAAAAAAAACTGAAATGTCACAGGACTCTCCCATGGGCCAGCTGCTGGCTGGAATGATGGCGCTGCAGGAGCGGCAGCTGGCCACCTTCCAACAGATGCAGCAGGCCCAGTCAGAGGACCAGCGGCTGCTGGCGCAGGTCCTTGAGGGCAGAGCAGACCAGGGGGCAGGTGTCCTGCTACACCGGATGGGTGAGGCCGACGACCCGGAGGCCTTACTCGCCACCTTTGAGACGACAGCCCGGACATGCGGGTGGCTGGAGGCAGTGTGGGCCAGCCATCTGCTCCCATTGTTGACCGGGGATGCTCAGCTGGCCGCCCATGGCCTGCCGGCAACCGCGACCGGGGACTACGCGGCAGTGGCCAGGGCCATCCGGGACCGGCTGGGGTTCAACGCGCCTGGTTCGACCCAAGAGCGCCTGGTTCGACCCACGGCACTGCTGGAAGCAGCACAGGTGTGAATTAGGTGTATACATGGGGATGTGCACGAATATCCGGTGGTCTCGTTTGAAATTCGTTAGGGGGGGAAAAAGCATAGGATAAAGGCTGCGGTTAGTTCCCACCTTTCGCACCACCTGATCATAGGCACCGATTGGCCTGGGTTTGATAGAATAGTGTGGGGGGGGCATGTGGGGGTGCGTTCACGACAGGCAGGGACATGTGAGACGTGTGCTGTGTTTTGTGCTGATGCGGGGGCTCCCGATTCGGCCGAGTCTGGGGGGGAGGGGGAGGGTTCGTTGTCAGAGGTTCCCTCGCCCATATTCCCCCCTATGGAGGATTTCCCACTCGAGAAGTCTCGGGACGCCATCCTACGCTACGGCCTTAGCCAAGTGATGAAAATTGATGGCGCGCTGGTACGGCCAGGGGCAGCACCGTCCTACCCATATTTTTCACTGGTTAGGGACAGATTGTACAGAGTGAGTCGTGACACTCAGAGGCAGGAAGAGTTGCTACAATTGTTCGTACCAGTAAGCCGTAAGAGGTATTTCAGGCGGCTCATTAAAACCCAATGGCAGGCCACTTAGGGTTCGCTAAAACACTAGCTCGGATAATGGCCCGCTTCTATTGGCTGGGGATACGGGCTGAGGTACGTAAGTGGTGTGCGTCCTGCCCGGAATATCAACTAGTGAACTCCCTGGCCATTCCAAAAGCACTATTGTGCCCTCTTCCATTGATCGAAGTACCGTTTGAGCGGATTGGTATGGATATCAACGGTCCATTAGAGCGAAGCACGCATTGCTATCGATTTGTGCTAGTCATTATTGATTACGCAACCCGTTACCCAGAAGCAGTGCCATTGCGCAACATCTCTGCAAGGAGTGTTACACAAGCATTGTTTACGGTCATCTCCCGAGTGGGAATCCCTAAAACGATTCATACTGACCAGGGCACCAACTTTACGTCACGCACATTAAAGGACCATTACGGCTTATTGGGAATACAGGCCATTTGAACCAGTGTGTACCACCCCGCCACAGACGGGTTATGTGAGTGCTTTAACAAAACTCTGCAAACCATGATCCATAAGTTTATACATGAAGATAGTCGTAATTGGCATAGATGGCTAGATTTCCTGTTGTTTGGCGTGAGAGAAGTACCCCAGGCTTCCACGGGGTTTTCCCCCCTTTGAGTTATTGTACGGGCGACAACCCCGAGGCGTCCTAGACCTGGTTAAAGAAAGCTGGGAGTGTGGGTCTAGTGACAGTAGGAATGAGATTCAGTATGTTATGGACTTGCGTGCAGAGCTACACTCACTGCATAGGCTGTCACGAGAACATTTGCAACAAGCCCAGGAACAGCAGAAGCACTGTTATGACAAGGGAACTAGACTCAGACAATTTGCACCGGGAGAGAAGGTCCTTGTATTACTGCCGATGTCTCGCTCTAAATTACTCACCAAGTGACAAGGGCCGTTTGTGGTCACACGACGAGAGTGGGACGTAGACTATGAGGTAGTTCGCTCAGACAGGGGAAACAGCACACAGATATACCACATTTATCTCCTTAAAAAGTGGACAGGGAGGTCCCTGTCTCGCTGGCTACGGTGATATTGGAGAGAGACGAGTTGGGACCGGAAGTCCCAAATTGTAAAGCTAACACTCCGGTTCAGTTTGATAGCAGTCTCTCGCCGATGCAGCAAGCGGACGTCACCAGGTTACAGAAGCAGTTCGCTGATGTGTTTTCTCCCCTGCCTGGCTGTACCAAGCTCATAGAACACCACATAGATACGATGCCGGGTTTGACGGTGCGTATGCGTCCCTACAGACTGCCCGCTCACAAAAGAGAAACTGTGAAACGGGAGCTTCAGGCTATGCTAGACATGGGCGTTATAGAAGAGTCGAGCAGTGCTTGGAACAACCCCATCGTGCTAGTGGTGAAGCGTGATGGGTCTATTCGGTTTCTGTGTTGATTACCGCAGGGTGAATGAGGGCTCAAAGTTTGACGGGTACCCTACGCCACGGGTCGATGAACTTCTGGACCGGCTTGGCACTGCAAAATTTTACACCACACTGGATTGTACCAAGGGCTACTGGCAGATTCCCTTGTCGCCAGATGCCCACAAGAAAACGGTCTTCTCTACCCCTGCGGTTTGTATCAATTTACTGTGCTTCCTTTAGGGTTGTTTGGGGCCCCTGCCACCTTCCAGCGCCTGATGGACTGGGTGCTGCGCCCTCTTGCTGCGTACGCTGCCGCCTACCTGGACAACATTGTCATCTACAGCGACACTTTGGCGGAGCATATGCAGAGGGTAGCGGCCGTCCTGGGGGCGCTGCGGGAGGCGGGGCTCACGGCCAACCCTAAGAAGTACGTAAATGGTGGGAGAGAAATTGCGGCTAGAGGGGGAGGCACTGTGAGGGTTGTGCGGACATCCGTCCGGTAGAGGGCACTGGAGTGCTGTGGTGGTGATGTAGCAACCTCTGACGGGGCACCAGATTGCAAACAGGTGTGTTCAATCTAGTGAGTAGTCAGAGGGCTACTATAAAAGGATGTCTGTTTTTTTCAGTAGGGAGATCTCTGACATGCCAGAAGGCTGCACCACTGGCTCCCACAACAGGCGACAGACTGGTGGAGAGGGAGGAGAACTGGACGTTGCCCGGCAGCGACACTAGAGCAGGAGCGGAGAGTCCTGGCTGGGGTTGTGGATAATAAAAGGGTTAATCCCAACGACAAACTCTGTGCCGAGTCCTCTGTGGGCCAGGAACCCTTCCAATAAGGCAGAAAACAGATTAGTGGAGTCTGTGTATGAGGACATTAGTGTGCCTCATTATCTTGCAGGATGTAGGGCATTAGGCCTGATAGGCAGCAAGTGGTGGATCCATTGTGGAAGGCTCTTTTTATGAAAGAAAATGTGCTGGCCATGAACGGTAGGTATCAGGAACTAGTTAGAAAACTGAAGCAGTGGCAGGAGGACACGTCCATTTCTCACAGGGGAAGTGAGACTATTTGATGACATAGATGTCCATGACACTCCTGTTCTGCATCAGTTGAGATTAGAGGGGGACATAGAGTTTGATGCCATGACTGTTCAGGCCATTGAGAGGTTCTCGCCAGTCTTGTGAGGGTGTGCTGTACGATGCTAGCGGACCACTTAACGCATGGACGCTATGCAGACATGTCTGATGAGCTAAACAGCCAGCTCACCTCAGCACCAAAGACTAATGTGAGCTGTGAGCGAAAGTTTGGTGTTTTTGACAGACTTCTCTGTCAGAAAACGAGGGCCACTGCAAACACCCTGGAGGGGATGATGCTCTTCAAGCAGAACAAGTCATGACATTGGCTGTCAGGTTTAGACATTGATAGGAAAGCGCAGGTTATGTCTGTAGCTAGAGCATCTGTGCCAGAGCAAAGGGCCACTTTCTGTTTAAGAACCAAGGCAATACAAGAGGAGCGGGAGAGAGTTTTGAAGGACAGCAGGGCTAGGCAGTTGGAAAAAGAAACTAGGGATGTCCTTACTAAGGAAAAATTGACAGGGGAGCTAAGTAGGAAGTATGGTGGCTTGTGGACAATGGGGGAGGAGTTAGACGAGCAGCTTCAGGGCCTTAGCCTCAGAGAACAACTGTCAGCTGTATCAGCACAGTTGAAATGGAGAAGGGTAGTGCTTGGCTCCAAGAATGAGAATGGGATATTCAATTTGAGCAAGGGTGGGAACATTTTGCCTTTAGAAACTCTTACCAGTAACCTGAGAAGTTTGCTACGACTCCGCCAAGAGCCGCCAACCAACACTGAGGAAGAGAGGGTGTATGGCTGTGCCCCGTCAGATGTTGCAAAACAGGCAAAGGCCGATTTTCTCAGCCTTGCAGTAAAGCAACAGGCAAGTGCTAGGGATAAAGGCAGGGCAACAGTGGGCCTAGAGCAGGTAAGAGTTCCTCATGTAGAGGAGCCTGAACATCTTGTAGGCAAGATCATCAGGCATGCATTTGATGAAGGTGATGGTAGGAGGGTCTGGTGCAGTGCCACAGTTGTAGGGCTTAAACAGGTGCAGACAGAGCATAGACAGATAGAGACTAGGTTCCAGGTTAAATATGATAGGGGTGCGGTGCTGCAGTGGGTAGACTTATGGACAGATTATTTAAATGGGTATGTAGAGTTAGAATCTGTCAGTGCCACTGATATAATAGGTAGGACTATACAGCACATGTATTTAGACGATGAAGGGTCTGACTGTTGGCATCCAGCTAGAGTAGTTTGCCTAGGCCTAGATCATGGCACAGTTGTTGTAGAGTATGAGGGGGAGGGAGACACGGGGGGTGTTTATGAGTGCCCTCTCCTAGATGATTATATAAATCATGAAGTTAGGTTTACATTGTAAGATTAATCTCTCAACTGTCTGAGCGTTCCATGTTTCAAGCCAGCTGTTGGAAGTAGGTATAGGGTATTTGGATTAGGGTCTTGATTGCCAGAGCATAGTCACTAGTCTTTATGGCGTTTTCCACGAGGTCTGTTGACAGGAACGGTAAGACTGGGTGAGTATTTTTTCATTGTTTCATATGTATATAGCAGAGTCCTGACTGTCTGAGCGTTCCATGTTTCAAGCCAGCAGTTGAAGTGTGTATAGGATATTTGTATTCGGGTCTTGATTGCCAGAGCATAGTCGCTAGTCTTTATGGCGTTTTCCATGAGGTCTGTTGACAGGAACGGTTGCAGAGCAGTCTGTAGCTAGGAGCAGAGCAGTTACCAAGTTCCCCCAAAAATGTGACATCCTAATAAGCTTTTTGTGAAGAATCTAATCTGTAATGTTCGTCCTGTATCTACACATAAACTGCTATTTATAGGAGAGCGTTCCCTCATTGAATTAGTGAGAGGTTTTTGGGAAGAGAGCGGTGACGTATATTCAGTCATCTGCAGCTTTGTACCAAAGCCAATGAGGGAACGTATTGAATTGGTGAGAGGTTTTTGGGAAGAGTGGTGACGTATGCATATAAATATGTGTTGGTGAAAACCTGGGGTGGGGGTTATGTTATGAGTGATGGGACAACGTTAGCGTTCCAGCAATATTTTACGTTTGAGCTTTTTGAAACCTTAATAGCTTTACATATTCAAATGTAGTCCTTGCTGAAGGATTAATCTGTTCGTATGATTAATCAGTTTGCTCATCACATTAACAATGGACTTGAGGTTCACAAATAAGTTGCATGTCAACCCCGTGGGAATTCAAAGGGAACTGTGCGTAAAAGCACAGTGCCTGCAAATTTTCCTTTCCCTGCGACTTACCATTTTGAGCGTATACATTCACTGCACTTTATACAATCTATACATGTAATCAAATTAATTTATAATAAGACACACGTAATAAGGCCTCATATAAGCGACAAATCAAGGGAACTAGCTTTTGTGAGAAATGTGCTCTTTTGCCAGGAATGTGGGTGGCTCTTAAAAGAGCCTTTTTGATTCGACATCCCAGGAATCACCAGAGCTGGTACACACTCAAGGCAGCCTGGATATTTGCCATGAAGAGTTCCAGCTCCTCCGAATTCTAGTGCACCCCGTCGCAGAGCAGATGTTCTGTGTGGCAGATGTTGGGGTGCTTTATGCAAGCCATGCCACGCTCGAACATAAAACCACACATACACCCGTTAAGGTACCGCCGCACCCTTTCCATGCCGTAGGCAGAGCGGGCGCGTTGGTACCGCCAGTTGGCATGGGGAAGTATGTGGCAGAACACCAGCCGCGAACGGGGAAACATGCGCTCAATCGCCGGGATGTCCGTCCTCTTTCATCTGCAGGATGATGTTCCTCCTGTCTCTCCGGCCAATGTCGTTTCCTCCCAAATGAATAACGATGACCGCAGGGTCAAATCTGGTGGTGGCATGACGTCTTTGGAGCACCGGCATGAGTTGCTCCCATCTCATGCCGCTCTTGCCGTCCAAAATGACTCGGACATTCAGGCCCAGGTGGGGATAGAGACCCCGGTCCCTGGCGTGCTTAGCCAGTCTCACAACAAGAGAGCTCCCGATGATAATGATGGTTGGACTATCCATGTTGATGGGTACAAAGTAGACTGACAGAGTTCTGTACTTATACTTGTGCAATATGCAAATAACCCTAGGTAAAGCTTTTATCATGTGCGCCCCAACTCTGGTTCGATAAGAAAAATAAACAAATTACCCAAATAGCTTCTTCCCACCAAGTACAAAAGGCACCCAAACCCATGGATAAACCACAAAGAAACCGCCCACACCAGCTTATGTCCAGAATTTGTGACCAAAGATACCACTAAGCATGAGAACGAGAGCACAAGATGTTAGTCAGATGGTTTATTGTCTTGTTTTAGTTGACAGAGCAAACTACATAAACGAGCAGATCAGCTACTTCCAAATGTCCAAGAAATTAGACAGCTATAATAAAAAAAGTAAAGATTGAAGAAGACATAAGCTGGTATAGGGGAGGTCATGTTTGAAAATGTGAAATTTAAGTGAATTGCTATTCCAGATCATCATTATAAACTAAATAGCCAAGGAGATTTTTTTGGGGGAGAGACGATTCTGTCGTTAGAAGCTGCAGAATTTGTGTAGCCTTAGGGGCCGTGTCCACTGAACGCGTTTTTTCAACTTCCTGCGCCTCTTCATCATTCATTACCAATGCGAAGACGCGCCTGGCGTGCGTCTTTTTGAGCTGCGTTTTTCCATTTTGGGCGTAGCGCTCAAGTTGAAAATAGTTCAACTTTTGCGAAAGCGCGGTGCTCGTCAATGTCACTGTTTGACAGCCGGCCAATTAGAATTCATTAAAGGCGAGACTAAAAATAAAAATACATAAACAAATGCCGCCATTGAAGAAAAATGAATTCAGCGATCTGATTTCCAAAAGGTGTACGATCATACATTAAAAGGGTGCTTTTAAATTGAGTAAGTTGTTTTATACATTTGTAACATGTTCAAATAAACGATAAGTTATGTACATTCAAAGAATGTTGCTCTTTATTAGGCCTAAAGTTGTGACCCTGGTCTACTAGTGACACAGTGACTACGCTGTTGGTGTACTACCGTTAGGTCAGCCAGAGAATTAGTAGGCTACAGTTGTAAAACTATGACTAGGATTTGGTTTCTATAATTGGTCATTATAATAACTAACCACCCCATTCACGTTATGAAAAAGACTAAAATCTATAATGTTAGTAGCTAGCATGCTGCGAGACTAACCACCAGAGACGCTATGACGGTTGCATAGCAACAAAAAATGCGTCGGTGATGGTGAAGCGCGTTGGTAAAGCGCGTTGAAAACGCGTTGAGCGCAAATTTCAATGAAAAGGCGCAGCGGCTCACGTTTTAGCGCATTCAGTGGACACTGCCAAACCCCCCAGCCAACCCACAGGGCCCACGCCTCATCCTGGTCAACATCACCTCACCCCGTCTCTCTATTCACGTCCATAATCCGCTGGTCAGTTGGACTGATTTTTGTATCTCGAAGTACTGCCTCCCCCTATTCTCGTTTTCCAATTCTTGCTGCCACCTCTTACTCAGGCCCTCCCTAACCTTACACCGACCTTCTAACCTCCCTATAGCCACTTCCACATCTACCCGTTCCCTTATAAGAGCCCCCCTAGCTAACCCATCCTGTACCTCATTTCCCACCACCCCTACATGCGCAGGAACCCATAAAAACCCCACCCTACACCCCTTCTTACACACCCTATACAAAGTTACCAATAATTCTATTATTAAGTCTGGACAGGCTGCAGACCTCCCCTGCCTCAGCGCCACCAAGGGCTGCAGCTGAATCTGAACATAACACCACATTTGAAGGTCTAACTTCTTCCACCCACTCCAATGTCCAAACCAGGGCTAAAACTTTAGTGATGAAAACTGACACACCATCAGACAGGCGCTTTCCCTGCTTTACCTGATAATGGGGTACATACATCCCAAACCCTGCCCTTCCACTAGCCGGGTCCTTAGACCCATCTGCATAGATCTACATATATAGACCCCATACACGCTTCAAATGCTCCCAAAAAACCCATGCAGGCTCTCCTGTGCCCTGCGGCCGCATAGCCTCCATTACACCCAGATCTATATCCGGCTCCGGTAACAGCCATCAAGGGACACAGGGCCAGCATTGGTAGCTGGATTGGTTGCTGGATTGGTAGCAATAGGACACGAGGTCCCTATTGGTAGCTCACCCACACCCAGCTCCCCAGCCCATTGCCTCATCCTACTCATGAAGCTACCCCTTTTCCCCCCTATCTCTCCTTCAAATTCCCACGTGTCCATCAACAGACATTGTGCAGAATACTGTTGTGCATATCCCTTAAGCTTTATCCAATAATTAAATGCCAATGCTATCCTTCATAGCCTCAATGGAACCTCCCCCGTCTCAACCAACAGCGCTGGTATTGGGGTAGACCTTAATGCCCCACTACACACCTTCGCTTGCACTACCTCTAACCTATGTAAATTTGTATTTGCTGCTGCCCCAAATGCCATGCCCCCATAATCCAACACCGAACGTACCATTGCCTGATATATTAACATCATTGTGCTTCTCTCAGCACCCCAAGAAGTCCCTGCCAAGCGTCTCATTATGTTAATTACTTTCTCACATCTCCCCACTATATAATCAATATGTGGTCTGCAGGTCATTCGCTCATCAAACCATACCCCAAGAAATTTAAACTTCTTTACTTGCTCTATTAAGGTCCCATATAGTGGTAATCCAGCTTCCCTACCCTTCCTCTTATTTACAAAAATGACACACTTTGTTTTTCTTGCTGATATTCTAAACCCCCAAACACTTGCCTAGCTCACCACCCTATCCAATGCCTTCTGAAGTTCTTTGACCACAAATGGTATATTCCCCCCTTTCCTCCACAGCGCCCCATCATCAGCAAACAATGAAAATCCAAAACGACCGTCAACTCCCTGAAACATATCATTTACCATCACCAAACTGACTGGTTCCCCTACATCAAGTTCCAAAAACTTCTCTGCTGCTTCCACCACATATTTCACCACATCTGCCAGCTTCTGTGCCTTCTGCTTTACCATCCAAACTACATCTGCTACAAACGCAAGGAAGGATTTTCTGCCAATCAAAAATGTACTATCCGTTTTATTTCTCACCAAGTTCACCATCTGTTTATGCACACCCTCGGATCAGTTGGCACTTGCAACCGGCATCACCCTCTTTGTAGCCTTGGCATAGGTGACATTCTCAACATCTCTGATCTTTTGCACGTTGTACCCGCACATGGTGCTCACAACCTCTAAACGCCGCTACATGATTCCCCCCACAATTGCAACACTTTACAGTCCCCACACACTCCGCAAAGTCATGGCCACCCCCACACTTCCCACATCTCCTTGCTCCTCGACAGGCATCTGCAATATGCCCATATCTTTGGCGTTTATAACATCTCAAGGGCGGCCTTAGCTTAGAAACCCCAGCGCAACTCTGTTCGGCAATTCTTAATCCCCAAAAGTAAGCAACATCGCCGTACGCTCACTTCGTTCCTGTGATAGTTTGATCGAGCCGGAAGCGTCACAGGCAGTAAACACAGCAACATGGCAACATGAGACCAGGAAGTGAGTGCAGGGTGAATTTATTTACAATTAGGTTAAATAAGGGTTCAGGTAGGTAACGCATGATAAGCCGGTCAGTTTATTCTCAGCGCCATGTCCTTCAGCCCTTTCTCTTTCCAGCTAGTGTGGACCTTCTTTTCTCTGGTGTGGCTCCTTCTTTCCAGTTAGTGGGGGGGGGGGGGGCTCTGTAATATTGGCTCCTTGCCAATGCAGTCCTTTAAATCCTGGAAGGCTCTCTCACACTCCCGAGTCCACTTGACTCTCGTGGGCTTGGCATTCACCGTCAGGTCACTCAGTACAGCCGATCGCTCTGCAAAGTTTGGAATGAACCTCCTGTACCAGCCTACTAATCCCATGAAGGATCTCACTCGGCGTTTGGTGGTTGGGATTGGACTCTCCTGGATCGCTTGGATCTTCCCCACCTGTGGACGTATTATTCCTCCACCGATGACATATCCCAAGTACTGTACTTCGGATTTAGCTAGGTGACATTTCTCTGCCTTAATCTTTAATGCATCTTTTTCAATATGTTGGAACACATCTTCAAGATTACTCACATGCTCTTCCCAGGTTTCACTATAGATGATGATGTCATCTATGTACGCTGCAGCATAATTCTCTGCTCCCTTCAGGACCTTGTCAACGAGTCTCTGGAATGTGACTGGTGCTCCATGCAGTCCAAACGGCATCCTGGTGAACTGGTAAAGTCCACTTGGAACTCTAAAGGTAGTAAACTGTCGGGACTCCGGTGTCAATGATACCTGCCAATATCCTTTACATAGGTCAAGCGTGGTTAAATAGGTGGCCCTCCCCAGGCGCTCTATCATGTCATCCACCCTGGGCACAGGATAAGGGTCAAATGCAGTCACTTCATTCAATGCAATAAAGTTAACACAAAACCTCAATTCCTCACTCTGTTTTTTCGGGACCAACACTACAGGACTACACCATTCACTTTTTGACGGTTCAATTACTCCAAGGTTCAGCATGTCGTCAATTTCCTGTTTCAGTCTCGGCCTCAACTTGGCGGGAATGCGATTACTGGTCTGCCTGATAGGAGCTTGATTAGCAGCGCTGAGACGAATGTTATGCTGAATGATTGTTGTGCAACCGGGTTTTGTACTGAAAATACTTTTGGGAATTATTTGCTCCACCTGCTTCCTATGCTCAGAGTCCAGATGACTTAGGTCGGGTCCTCCTTGCTTCTCCTGTATGGGCAGGTATCGTTCTTCCTCATCTTCCACCGCTCTCAGGCATAGGTGCTCCTCTGTATCTGTTCTGATAGACCACTTTCGCAACAGGTTAACGTGAAACACATTACAGGTCTTTCTTCTGTCAGGCATTTCAATTTCATAAGTCACCGGACTTTTCTGACTTAACACTGTATAGGGCCCCTGCCATTTTGCTAACAAACTACTTTCTGTAGTGGGTAAAAGCAACTAAATTCGCTCACCTTCTTTAAACGATCTTCTTTTGACCCCTCGGTCGTAGCTCCGTTTCTGACATTGCTGTGCCTGCAGTACATTTTTGTTAGCCAATCCTAGTAATTCGACTAACCTCTTTCTCATCTTCTGCACGTAGGCCAGGGTTGTGCACTGGTCCTTCGGCTGCGGCCCTTCCCAAGCTTCCTTTAGTAAGTCCAGTGGTCCCCTCCCCGAATGTCCGTACAGCAGCTCGAATGGTGAATATCCTGTGGATGCTTGAGGTACTTCACAATATGCAAACAACAAGAATGGTAGCCATAGATCCCAATCTTTTCCTGTTTCCCCTACATATTTCCGTAACATGGCTTTCAAAGTTTTATTAAAGCGTTCCACCAATCCATCCGTCTGCGGGTGGTAAGGCGTCGTTTTAATTCCTGTGATTCCCAATAGTTTATACACCTCGCTCAAAAACTTAGAAGTAAAGTTAGTGCCTTGGTTGGTAATGATTTTCCTTGGTATTCCTACTCTTGAGAACATTTGGATAAGACAGTTGGCTATCTGTCTGGCTTTAATGTTCCTTAACGGAAAAACTTCTGGGTATCTTGTGGCATAATCATTTAGCACGAGAATGTATCGGTTACCAGTGCTGCTTCTCTTCAACGGCCCCACAATGTCCATGGCGATTCTGGAAAAAGGAATATCCATTACAGGCATGGAAATTAATGGTGCTCTGTCGCTTGTCTTACTGGGTGCAGTTAGCTGGCAGTCAGAACAAGTTCTACAAAACTCCACAGTATCCCTACATTGTTGTGGCCAGAAGAATCTTTTACTCAGTCTCCTGTATGTCTTAGTCTGCCCCAAGTGTCCTGCCCATGGTATTTCATGTGCCATGCTAAGTATTGTTGGCCGGAGTATTGCCGGTATCACGAGTTGATCTCTTCCTTGGTTCCGACAGTAGAGTAGTTCCCCCTTTTTCACAAACAGCTCCCCCTGCTGGTTCGAAGGGCTGGCATCGTCTGTAACACTCTTAGACCATACAGTTTTCAAAGTCGAATCAGACCTTTGTAATGCAGCTAGATCACTTGGGATTTCAAAGCTTTCTATTGGATCTGGCAGTGGTAAAGTGTTATTTTGTACTGTCCCCTTTACTTTGGCTTGTCTTTTCTCCCATCGGCTTTTCTTCACCCGGTGTTGTTTTGTAGTCTCTAGCTCTGGTATGTCGACTGTTGCAAATGGTAACTCCTCCCATTCGGTCGTGGGCCTTGCTATCACTGGTCTGGTCTGAGATCTGGTTAACATGAAGCTCTCTTCAGGTGTACTGGACTTATGTTCTTTACTTGGTGGCAGTAATAACTGAACTAAGTTTGGTACATCTCTCCCTAGCACAATTGAATACGGTAGTGTCGATGCAACTCCTACTGACAATACATGTTCTATTCCTCTAATGACCACTGGCACAGTGAGGGTGCGATACTCACTTTCCTCTCCATGAACACATCTTATGCGAACCCATTCATCGTTGAACCTGGCGTACCTCGGTACACATTCAGTCCTGATGAGGGTTTTCCCGATCCCGGTATCAATCAAGGCTTGGTATCGTTTTCCTCCAATGGTTATGGTAGTGACGCTCTCCTGTCTTTGTTTCTCCCTTTGCTGGACCCTGCTGGAATCAGATTTTAAGCACATATAATTGTTCCGCATGTTATGGCGTGGGCACTCTGCCACACCTGTGGAAAACCAGGACACTTCAGAGCAAAGGAATTGTCCCCTTTGTCTCTGACGTTCTAATGAGTATATGGGTCTATAAGATAAACAATCATTTCATTGGACAAGATGGATCACATGTTCATAATCAGCATATCTAAAGACACGTACGCAGGAAACTTAAGACATGACTTAATGTTCTGACTTAAACACAAAACTTCTAGTCTCAGTGTCTCCAAAAGGCACATATTATCTCTTTGGTGACCTGGCCTTCGCTCTGACCGTCCCCTCACCCCTGAACCACATCCCAGGCCGGAACATCCGCTAGGATGCCCAAATTTGGCCACAACATTCCTCCCTTTGAGAATACAAAAAATCTCACACTTCAACAATACAAGACAAATTTGCATGGACACCAGGTGTTGTGTCACAGGGTCTTGCAAAGACGTGAGGGGAAGTGGTTCAACTCTGCAGGTCTCTGAGGGGAAGATCATGGCGACGGCCCCACCTTGACCGGAATACAGAGATTACATATTAAAATCAAAATATGAAATTAATGACATCAATAATCATGATTGAGAATCAAACATGAAACTCACTACTCTAAGTTAATCATTAACATGAGTATCAATCAAAACAGTCTTAGTAATTTCAAAGTACTGAATCAGACAATTTTATTAATTTCAAAGTAATCAATCAAAAGAAAAAGATAAAAGAAAAAAAAGGAGAAGAAAAGAAAAGAAAAAGAAACTAGTATCCACAGACCGAAGGGGCAGCAAAAACCCTTTTGGGAAAAAAATGCAAGACCCCGACCTCCAATCATAGACAATCTTGACATCATCAATTCGGCGTGGCATACTAGTCCCAGAAAACATATCAGTTATCCGATATGTCAAAACCATCAGTCAGAAATGGGTGAATTCCCCTCCTGAATGCTGGATCCTCCTTGCTAGGGAGGACAAGTGTTGCCTGAACTGCTGCTCCTGAAAGGCGGCCCATGAGTGCTTTGACACAGGCCACCAGACAGACACAGCAGAGGAAACCTATGATTAGCACAACAGCAAATTGCATTATCACAGGGACTTATTCAAATCGTGTGAATGACATTCAGAATCAAGAACATGTGTATGGCCAAAGCTTCACAAACCTCCTGTAGAGGCACCTTAACAGATTTCTCAGTATGTGTATAGATATAGATGTAGATGAAGATATTTTACCACCAACTCGAATATAGTGAACTTCAACACACACGAAATATCCTAGGAAAAAGAGCAACAACAACACATGATTCCTTCTTGTAAACAATGAACATGTCCTGTCCCAATTTCAGGATCACGCTGCCCTGAGATTGTCTCTCTAATCGTGCGTGTCCTTGCTTTCGCTTGTTGGCATCTGGAACAGTCTCTGAGTGCGTGGTGACTCAATGATTGTCACTGGGTCACATCAAACTTGAGTGAAATGTCATGAAAAGGGGAGAAAAGGTTTGTGTGTGTGCATGTGTATGAGGTCTGGCAGAGGTTAGAAACCTCGTTGTGATTGCCGCCCGTTGGCAGTAATCTTCAAGATCTTTTCAGCCAGTCGATCTTTCTCAGCTCTCTTGGAGTGAACCCTACGGATCTCTTTATTTATTGTCCCGGGAACAGCGTCACCAATCGGTGGCGGTAGTATCTCATGGCCTCAAGACGCCAGCTGCAGGAGAGAACTCTCTCCTGGAATCAGAGAACAGAGAATGAAAAACACAAGACACTTTCATAGATAATACTACCCATCTCAGTCCTCCATGCTGGGGCTGGATGTTCCTTCTGTCTCTGGTGTTTGGCCTTCTGGACACCAGAGTTGCTCGCAGTGGGACAGGTGAACCCAGCAATTGGCCTCTTTGGCCTCTTTCCGCTGTGTTGGTTGTTAACAAGTCCCGTCTACCTCGGAGTGCCCCCTTTTGTGCCCGAACTGCTTCACCAGTCCCAGCATCTTTGTTGATGTTTGTGGCACTGGTATAGCCTGCTGTGTCTCACCAGCCTGGAAATGGAAAGTCTTGAGAAAATGCAATAGTTCAACATGGTCTAATCCATGGAAATGATTTCCAATGTCTCCTTCATTGTCGTGGTTTAATGTATTCGGGTTGGACCTCCCTGTCCCCTCTGTGGAACTTCTCCCACTGCCTGCGTCCACTGGGAATGTTTCTCCTAATCAGGAACAGAAAACCAAGCATACAGGAGGAACCAAACAAGCAGTGTGGCAGTAATCGTTGCGTTCAACAGCTCAACAGAAGATGTGCCTAGCACAAGCATACAGATGAGTTCAAACACATTAAAAATTGTTTCTGATGATGCAATGTGTATATGTGTATATATATATATATATATATATATATATATATACTCCCCTTTGATTCAATATGAGTTCTTAAGACACTATATGTAATCAAAATCAGAAAACAATTGTGAATTTGTCAAAATGACAAAACAGTACTCAGCCGTCGTGTTTGTCCAGAACGTTGAGAAGAACTGAGAACTTGTAAAAAGGATATTTCCATTAGCTGGAAAATCATCAATCCTCAATGGTGTAGCAGAGGAGAATCAGAGCCATAATGGACAGTCCAAAGTCCAAGACTCAGAGGCTTATTTCAGCTCCCTCTATAATCTGATTTGTAACTTAAGTCACAATAGTACAGAACTGAACAAGTGGATGCATCAAAACAGACAATTAATATCAATATCAGCCTGAATATTAAAACTTGTGATGTATAATTACTCACAGATACAATGGCTTCTGAAGAGGCTGTAAAAGCTTCTGAAAACCAAAGACAAGAAACACAAAGCTACACAACCCAGTATAGGCATTGACATGAAAATGGTTTTACACCAATATTCTTGACCCTTGCAGCAATTTCATTCTCCTTCAGGGAGACTCAAATTAGCATTATTCAGTCACAATTTGTTGTACTCTTAGCCTGGTAAAAGTCTGGACTCGTCTCTATTTCAGGAAAAGGAGTGTGCACCCACCAGTTCCAATACAGAGAGGAGTCGGTGACACCTAGGCATGAGTATATCTTATTCCAATTTTAAGCAAACCAAAGTGGTTAATTTGGATTTTCAATTAACTTATGGCAACTTGCCTCCGATAATTCTTGTAAATAGTGCTAAATAGCACACCTTCAAAAATAACAGGCATTTCTGGAAGCCCAGGATTGATCAAGTCCCAGGTATCCAGAGGCTTAACTACCTTCTAGCCTAAGAGAAGAAAGCAAAAAGACACTTATTAGTGACATATAACAACCTTTTGGCTATTATTTCATCAATGTATATTCTTAGTAAGCCTGCGGTTCAGTTTTACATGAAAATAAAACACTCACTGTAGACAAATCAAAACGACCCATGGCCGAATGTTCCCTTTTGTCAAACAAAAACAGATAGTGGTGACATCTGATTGTGTTCAAACTAAACATAAAACAACTCTGGCACTCTCAAACTAAATCAGTCTGACTCAGAAACAATACCCAAAAATGTAAGCAAATATCATAAGTCTTCAAATGAATTTGTTACGTAATGAAACCTCAAGAAGTATGGCTTTCTACTAATATTTGACAATTTAACTGTCAGCTTTCCTATAATTTATCAATTATACACATACTATGGGCATTTCGGGGTGGTTGGGCTCTCCCAATGTTATGACTTCCCTTTCTAACCCCCCTCCCTTTGGAGCGTCAGCCCCTTGTTGAAGCAAGGAGACATCCTGGAGAGCAAATGGGTAGAGTTGATAAGGGAGAAAGTTGAATGGCAGCCAATGTTTTTTCACAAGGGCATGATGGCCCACTGGCTTCCCAGTAGATGTGAAAAAACCCTCTGACTCCATAAGGAATTAAAGTTATATGACCAGCATAGACATGGCATAAATTCGTTTAACGACAAGTGTTTTACCCAAAGAGAGTCCACACCCTCGAGTGAGCGCATCCAACTCAGCCTCTTCTGGCAAAAGATGACCAGCGTCCACTCTCCGGTCTCGTTGTGAGTGATTGGTCCATAGGCTCACCCTTTCTGTAAGCGCTGCACTGAACCATCAACAAAGAACAGATTATCAGCATTCTCATAAGCAATGTCAGTGAGATCCGGTCTCAGTTCACATGAGAACTCCACTACCTTTGCCCAATCATAAGGATCTCCCTCTATGGAAGAGACGGCATTAAGAGTAGATGAAACAACAGTGCGATGCAGCACTCTAGATTAGCATGTACGATCGTCAGCAGACATTTTGATACCGTGAGAATGCAATCTGTGAATAAATGCTGTCTTGGCTTGCAAAAACAGTGCATGTACTGCGTGTGAAATGTAACATCAAGCGGGACATACAAACCACAGAACGCAGACATGGAATGAGACTTCGAGCCACAGCATCCAAGCCTTTTGAGTAATAACCCATTGAAATCTGCTTTCCTCTATGTTCCTGTGTAAGAACTACACACATGAAGCTGTCTCTCTCTGAGACATAAAGAGAAAAAAGTTTGTTATGGTTATGTCATCCCAGACAGGGAAAAAGATGCTAGCAAAGATTCTTGGGTGTACACAAGTACTGTTCTCCATTCGGAGTCCAGCTTAACAGATCTGGTTGCGTTAGCTACATAGTCCTTAGCTACCCCTAACAGGCATATCTTTTGCTTTTGTTTACAGATTTAGGAATTTGCTGAATAGCCAACAGTAGATTATTATTCAAACTGCGGCCTTACAGGGTCACCTATGACCTAGATATGTGACTTTTCTTTCTTACCCACTGGAGTTTTGACTTTGCCGCCTTGTGTCCATTCTCTGCAAGATATTTTAACAAAGACACAGTATCTGCATGCAAATCTCCTCAGTTTTCCAGCAGATTAACAGAAAATCAACACAGTACCTTTGCTGGGAATCCAGCCTTCTAGATTCCTTTATAGTTCTTCAGAAAACACAGCAGGACTCCCAACATAACCCATAGCCATTCGTGTGAATTTGTACTTATGTCCCCTAAATGTATATGTCAACCAAAATTGTGAATTGGGGTCTATGGGGACACTATAAAAAGCATTTGTGAGGTCAATCGCGCTGAACCACTGTGTCTCCGGTGGTACCTGAGACAAAATGGTTACTGGATTAGGAACAACAGGTGCTCTTGGAAGACAGACTCATTTACCAGGCGGAGATCATGAATGAAACGCCAACCTCCAGTTGACTTTTTCAATGGGAATATAGGTGAATTACAGGGAGAATCAGGAGCCGGGACGACTACCCCACTCTTAACTAAAGCCTCATGGATTGGACGAATGCCTTCTTCCGCCTCCTTTTAAGGGGAAATTTTGCTCTTTTAGGCCTAAAAGTGCTCTTAGGTTTGATAACCAAAGGTCGCGCCCCCTTTATCAATCCCACATCATACTTGTCTCTCGCCCATAGTTTTTCAGGTACTTGAGAGACAAGGGCCTGTTCCTCCATTGTTAAACCAAGTGAGGAAGAGACCAACTGTGTGGATCTTTGAAAAGTTGCCAGACCGCCACTGCGCACAGTGGCTATCTCTGTTTTCAACTCGAAACGAAAACATTGAGCTGAGGGAAAAAAATCTTGTCCCTCTCCCTCTTTCCAATCCCTTACATTTTGGAAATACATTTTTTCATCTCTGTGATCCATGAAGCACTATTGTCCCAAAACACATCAGGCTGTTCAAACAGGGCTATGTGTGGCACTGAATCTCGCATGCAATACACAGCCTCTTGTGATGGAGTGAGAGAAACCTCTACCCCAACGTATTCTTTACCCTCATAAAGATAGCCCAACTTCAACATTTCTTTCTTCCCTGCCTGTAAATCCCTGTAAAGGCTACACTGAGCGTTCCCTGGAGAGGAAACTCTCCTCCCTTTCACTTGTTCCACAAGATGTTACTCTCACCCATCCTCTGGGCCACCATCGCAATAGGACTAGTCAAAGGACTGTCCAATTTAGGAACCGCCTTTGTCTGTCTGTTTCCCATGGCTCTCCGTTGATTCGACCTGGGGACTTTGTCACAGGGCAAGTTTAACACTCAGTTAACACACACACACACACACACACACACACACACACACACACACACACACACACACACACACACACACACACACACACCGAAATTAGGTTTCCCTCAAGAATTCTAACTCCCCAAGAATTCTAATACTCTGTGTTGATTCAGTATGCAGACAAATCCACAAATCCAATTTTATCCAAAATGGACCTTTTTTGGGTAAGACATCTATGTAGTCACGCATCTACCTTTTACCTTTCAGCTTATTTATAGTTAAGCTCTATTTTAGTTAAGCCTCTACCTAACTAGGTTTCTCGGCGGTGAAACCCCACGACAGAGATTTATTACTTCTCTCAGTATACTCTCGAATACCACTAGTTGGCACTGGGCCACGGACTACCACAGCCCCCGGAGATTGGTTAATTCCCCAGCTATAATATGTTGCAGTTAACCACCACAACTGGACTACTACGGTCCCCAGAGATTAGTTAGTTCCCCGGCTACAATATGTTGCAGTTAACCACCACAACTGGACCTAGATTAGTTAGTTCTCCGGCTACAATATGTTGCAGTTAACCACCACAACTGGACTACTACGGTCCCCAGAGATTAGTTAGTTCTCCGGCTACTTCTAGGCTCTGGCCTAAAGAGACAAGCTCCCATGGGGTGAAGTATTCCCACTTGTTATCTAGATAATTTAGTACATGATTCTTTTGTTTTTGGAATCTCACCTCTAAGTTCGTTTTATGGAGTATCCAGTCATCTCCCCACAGGCACCGCATGCATTTTTCTCCTTCCTGGAGTCAGCCTGCGGCTAGCCAGCCCTGTGGAGACACGCCAAGGATATCCATCCTCATCCTCGTCGCCAATTGTAATGGATAATTTCAATCTATGACAGAAAATAACCAATTAATGAGAGGGAGAAACCATGAAAAGATCAAGTACAATTTTATTGATGACTACAGAGTCTGAGTCAGAGTCTGTACACAGAGAAAATACTACAGTCAGATCAGTCTAACAACATAGTAAGTTCTGATTAGTTGACAAGGTTCTAATGAGTATATGGGTCTATAAGATAAACAATCATTTCATTGGACAAGATGGATCACATGTTCATAATCAGCATATCTAAAGACACGTACGCAGGAAACTTAAGACATGACTTAATGTTATGACTTAAACACAAAACTTCTAGTCTCAGTGTCTCCAAAAGGCACATATAATCTCTTTGGTGACCTGGCCTTCGCTCTGACCCTATATCCGCTCTCGGCACCTGGGGCTTTGCCACTGTGGAGTTGTTTGACTGCCTCAGTGACCTCCGCCAGGGAGATTGATGCTGATCCCCCATCATCCTCCAGCTCTGTCTCTACTATAGAGGGTGGGTTTGTCGGGTTCAGGAGTTCCTCAAAGTGTTCCTTCCACCTCCCAATCACCTTGTCAGTTGAGGTCAACAACGTCCCATCCTTACTGTATACAGCTTGGATGGTTCCCTGCTTTCCCCTCCTGAGGTGTCGGATGGTCTTCCAGAACCGCTTTGGTGCCAGCCGAAAGTCCTTCTCCATGGTTTCTCCAAACTCCTCCCACACCCGCTGCTTTGCCTCTGCCACGGCCGAGGCTGCAGTCCTTCGGGCTTGTCGGTACCTTGCAACTGCCTCCGGAGTCTCCCGGGATAGCATGTCCCAGAAGGCCTCCTTCTTCAATCGGACGGCTCCCCTGACCACCGGTGTCCACCAGGATGTTCGAGGGTTACCGCCCCTTGAGGCACCTAAGACCTTGAGACCACAGCTCTCAGACGCAGCTTTAGCAATGGAGGCTTTGAACATCGCCCACTCCGGTTCAATGCCCCCAGCCTCCACAGGGATGCCAGAGAAGCCCTGCCGGAGGTGTGAGTTGAAGGCCTCCCGGACCGGGGACTCCTCCAGACGTTCCCAGTTCACCCGCACTACACGTTTGGGCTTACCAGGTCTGTCCAGAGGCTTCCCCCGACACCTGACCCAACTCACCACCAGATGGTGATCAGTTGACAGCTCCGCCCCCCTCTTCACCCGAGTGTCCAAAACATATGGCCTCAGGTCCGATGATACAATAACAAAATCGATCATCGACCTTCTGCCTAGGGTGCTCTGGTACCAGGTACACTTATGAGCATCCTTATTTTTGAACATGGTGTTTGTTATGGCCATTCCATGACTAGCACAGAAGTCCAATAACAAGCCACCACTCAGGTTCAGATCAGGGAGGCCGTTCCTCCCAATCACGCCTCTCCAAGTGTCTCCATCATTGCCCACATGTGCGTTGAAGTCCCCCAGCAAGACTACAGAGTCCCCCTCAGGAGCCCCATACAAGGCTCCATCCAGGGCCTCCAAAAAGGCCGAATACTCCGAACTGCTGTTCGGTGCATAGGCACAGACAACAGTCAGAGTTTTCCCCCCCATGACCCGCAGGCGTAGGGAGCTTGACACTATTTGTAAAAATAATTCTCAGTGGTGTTCATTTTACACTAGATTCACTATTTTAAAGTGTCAAATACATCTAACCAATTGTTTTTATTTCATTATGGCTTTTTCAAATATACCATTAAGTGAGAAAAAAATAACAAATTACCACAAAATAATGCATTTGACATCTTTATTTTCATGTCAGGCCAAAATATAAAAACATCTCATAAAACTAGTGCAAAACATTGACCTTAGGTCTGCATAAAATGGCAATATGGAACAACGTACAAAGAGGAATCTGTTGTTCCATAGTTCATTTGAATATCAAATGGTTTGAAGTAACACAGCTCATTTATGTGCAACACTTTAAGAACCCTGTCTGGATGCAGCCTGACCTTAAAGGCATGGTAATGGTGATCATAATACATGGTTTCCATCAGTTTTCCACAGAGCAATACACAGTCATCTTTTACAACAATCATCTTGAGCTTACAAAACACAGGCATCTCAAGCACTACCTCAGTACAGATAATGAAGTCAGGGCGGTACTCTGTGCCATGATGCTCTATCCACTTGGCAGAAACACACCGGTTGACAATACAGCTCCAAATTTGGAAGCAATCTCTGCCCCTTCTTTGAGCTCACTAAGTGTCACTATATTTCCTGGACCTAAAGTTAATCTTTCCTTGCTAAAGGACTCCCTATACATTGCCATACAGCTTTGGTGCTTTTTGGCTAATGTCTTTGTAATGTTTTTAAAGCTTTTTAATTGTTTCTTAAAGAAGTAATGTTTCGCTTCAAAACGCATGCACCACATGTGCAGAATTGGGCCAATGTACCTCATATTACGAGGGTAGTGTATCATGAAATGATGCTTTGGTAGGAGATTTCTAGCAGGAAATAACTGTTTGAAGAGCCGATGACGATCAATGATTAAATGTTTAAGGTAAATAGTCATGCCTTCTGAAAGGACAGGTGAAAATACGATGTTAACTATCTGTTAAATCAAAAGTAGAAGATGCCAGTACTTATCATCAGTATGTATTAAATCACCAAATAGCAACGGCATATTGCGCAATAAGCACCAAGACTGTATGGCATTCAACCCCAAATCATTACTTCCATCAAACAACTTTACTCTTGGCGGACGGTTTCGGTGCTGATTGTAACCATAGTCATAAGCATGTATTCTACCAGACAGTTGTTCAGCATTTAGGAAGTTGTCCTTAATGTACTGTAGAACAAGTTTTACTTCTAAATGAGCAACCCCCTCTAAAATGTCATGCATTATATCTACGGAGAAATTTCTGGCTGTGTTGAAATACTGAAGTGAATTCAACAGACATTTGTTTCACACCATATACATGAGGTAGCGTAGGATCTGTTTGTAAAGTTTGACAGTGTTGTGTATGCATCTCAATAGTTCTTAGTACAACTTCTGGATCATCTTCACAGAATACAGTTTGAAAACAGTCTTTCTCAAGGAGACAGAAACGACAGCAATATCGAGCCCCAAGTGACTCCACAAAGCCAAACATACTGTGAAAACCAAGATTATCCCCAGCGACCTGAACTATGATACCATGAATGACTTTTTTTAAAATTTGAATTTGAAGTCCCTCTGTCTAAAGTACTTTCAAATCATTGACAAATGTCTCAAGGATCAAATTAAAACCATAACGTTTGATGTCCTGTGCATGGAAAAGAGCACACAAATGAATATTAATCAAAGAGGAATTGAAGACTGGGGGAAAATGTCTTAATGTAAAATATATAGCACCTAATTTATGTACACCCTTTTTGGAGCCCAGGGGATTTGCTGTTATAAAATCGTCGTAAAAGAGCTGAATTTGCAAGGCATCTTTTTCTAAAGAAAACAGGGGACTTTGTTTAAAGTAAGTAGCATCTCTCAAGTCTGAATAAACACCTTCCTTGGGCATATGCCTGGGCTTGAACATGTCTACAAGTTCTGGGTTTTGACAAATGGTCTTCAGTGTTTCCAAAATGGGAATATATGCAAACTTATCAGTTACAATAACCTGGTCATATGTCCCAGTAGTTCTGTTTCTTCGGCTGTCAAATTGTGTGCCAAGCACCTTTTCAACAGGTTCAACATTTCCCCATTTCTCTGTAAGGTATTTGTTTCGTTTAGCTTCTGAATGTAAAGGTGTGAATGGGTTTTTCAACTTTAGGAAGGATTGCTCTATTTTGTTCTTATTTTCTGTGTCCTGTGGAGATAAGCACTGTAAAGCTGCATCTTTAGCCTGACTATGAATCTCAAAAAACACTTCTTCCATGGATGAGACAAAACTATTTACAGTGGACTGACTTGATCCAGCTGCCTTGAGTTGTGCAACAGCAGTGGCATACATATCTACAGTGTCCTTTGTTGACTTTCTCAACAGTTCAGGTGTTGTGGCTGTCACATCTGTGTTAGTGGTAACCGCCTCTTCTGCACTGCTTACATTAACATCGGTGTCAACCTGTTGGTCAATATACTCAGTGTGTTTGGTACTTTTTCTGGTTTTAAGAAACATTTAAACACCAAACACATGGCCGCATCCAGTCTGAACACATTTAAGGCGAAGATTTTTTCCTGGCAAGTAACCATGAACTAATCGTAAATGCCTAACAAGCACATTCGAACTAACTAACTCGGCCTGACAAACAAAACACTTCATGATAGAGGACAAACTTCAAACACTAATGAAGCAGCCTTGCCCTAATTTCCGCAACACGAGGACTCTCCTTGACTTTGCCAGCATCGATGTTGTACACAGTAGTCTGGACGAACGTACATGTTGTGGAGCATGGTGTTATATGAAGTGCCAAATACAACAGTTTGATGTTAACACACTTGAACTATGTGGACCACCAACAAAATACAGTGCATCTGCCATGTCAACAGCATTTTTACGAAATAACAGAAAAGATAGCAGTTCTATATCATCACAAGATTCTCTTCCACTCTTAAAATCCTTTTGGCTGAGATAAACAGGTCAATGCTTTTGAGGTTTTGTTCAATATACAGTACCAGTTCAAGTGAATGTCTAAACTTTTGACTGGTACTGTATACAAAATGTCCTCATACATTTTTCATAGACAAAGCTGTATTGAGATCTAAACAATATAAGTATTATGTTGATATATTACTATGAGTATATAAGTGCAATAGAAAAAAAATATGTTTACAAGAAACTTAAAGTTAACATCCATTTCAGTGCCATCCTCAGGAGGATCAGCTGACAGCAGGAGTTCTTCAAGCTCACTGATGGATAGAAGCGTTCTGCATTGTTGGATAACCTTTTTCTTGAACGTGGTTGGCTACTTCTCCAGAAGCTTGCGTGATACACCTTCTCCAAACATCAGAACAAAGTCTTGCTCAACCTGGGATGGGGGTGTTGGGTGACAATTTCAGGATTTCACAGCCAAACAAAGTAAATAGGTGCTAGTTGTTTTGAGTATCAATACAATAACCCTCTACTAAAAAAAAAAATGAAACTGTCATAACTAATAACTAAAATTTTCAGATAATTACTAAGCCTTTGACATCTTTGAAACGTTGAAAGTGGCACTGTATGTTGAGGGTTGAGGACCATGTTGCGGCGATAGGCGAATGTCAACTTCATCTTCACCTTAACTGTGTCCTTATCAGCTGAATGTTTCATGAGTGAGATCGCTTCCTTACACTCGTCTTCACTCAGGGTAGTCTCAGGAACAAATTGAGACTGTCGTCTGACCGTTGGTCCTCCAGACATATCTTCACCAGATGCTCCTTCGGCTGATGCTACACAATAAGGGAAAAAAAGCTTATTGTTAATAATGATGATAGCCATGTACATTTTGAAACGCTTTCAGTAACTTAGACTTGACCTTACTTCAGTCAGGACAATTTACGATACTGTAGGTTTAATAATTTATTACAATACATGTTAATACATTGAAGTATGGCGTCAAGGGTCTGCTGCTCTGATTGCTTCCCCGCAAGGGGTCTTATACAAATGCTGTGTGAACAACCATTGGTAGGGAGTAGATATCTGCAGAATCTCCCATCGGATACTGTGCAATAGACCCTAAATAGGTGGAAGCTGGGGTGGAGGTGAGCAGCAGCAAGAGCAGGAGCATAGTGTGGTGCAGCAGCGAGCAGACGCATGATGTGGTGCAGCAGTGAGCGAGCAGTTGTAGGAGCAAGTGTGGTGAGTAGCTGCGGTTTAGTAGGCCGCATTAAACTATTGAGCGTAGGCGACTGGTTGAATGTGATGTGGATAAATGCTGTGTCTGAGTTGCCTGTCTGAATTAGCTCTGCCAAGACATCGCCACATTTGATACTTTTCGGCTGGAAAAACATTCTGTGCAACAAAGACAATAACTGATCTTGTGAGTGTTTGTTACATACGTTCCAGTATTATCACAGTGTTACCTCCAAAGGATGATCGTCTGTCTTTAGCCGTGCATCTCTGAATAGTTTTAATCCTCCAGGCCAAGTACCCAGTGCCACTCTCGCCATCATAATAATGTTCCTTGGACAGTGAAAGAACAACTAAAACACACCTCATTAATAACATTTAAAAGGTGAAAAACAACATGCTTTGGTAGGATTCAACATGTTTCAATATAGCTTTTAAAATGAACACTTCACCTCCGCTGCTACAACTACATCCTAGTTGAAACACTGAAGGGCTAACAACAGTTAACAAAGTAACAGTTAGCAAATTACCCGTTCTTTTCTGTCATGTCAGCTGACAGTATGTTGACCATTTTCCTTCTGGTTTCATCCACCAAGGACCTGGTTCGATTATATTCGTTTATTATACGTTCCCCATCGGGTTTTTTAGTCAGAATGGACTCCACCAACTTAAACACAACACAAAACAATTCAGTATGTTATGAATATATCAACTGCAATTTAAAGTTAATTTACATGCTGGAAATAAAGTAATATCATGTGTTCAACAATATCTTCAAACCATGTAATATACGATCTCTATTAATGCGATTCAGAATAGATTTTTAAGTGTCACAAGAAAGTATTGGTGTTTGTGTGTAAACTCTTACTCGCTTAACTTCTGTATCAAGCCTCTGGCGTTTTCTGGAAGGGCTTTCTGAAATTATAACTGTATCCCGCGAGTCTGACCAATCGAGGGATGATGGTTGGGAGAGCTCAGGGGAGGCTACCGTGGAGACAGATTCTAACCATGATTGGAGAAGTTAAAAGAAAAAACATTATAAATACACAGTTCCCCCATGAACGCATCCCTTATCTAATGAACTACATAAGCTTCAATTGACAAAAGAGTAAATCAATTAAACAATCATAGATTACAAATTTTACTGAAACAAACCTGTGTCATATTTGATGGTTAACACCCCAGTTGACGGATCCTTTATTATATCCTCAAAAACATTGTCATCGAACTCAGTCCCCAAAGTGTCAACAACTTTCACACCTTCTGTTACAGCTGGGACACCAAACTTTGCAAACGCTAGGAAACAGGAAAAAAAAGCTTGCGCAAACAGAAAGGTCATTGGATGTCTAATGCGTTCACATTAGTCTACTCACTGATAGAACAGATACGCAAGCAAGAGGAAGCGGTAAGGAGCACTAAAACTGTCTCACAAGCCGAACAAGGATGGTGGATGAACTGGGAACAGAGTAAGGAAAGATTATCTTCTTTTCAGGTGGTATGTATCCCTGCAGAGTTGGCAGAAAACGTAAAAAGAAATTGTACCTTCAAAAAAAGTAACTATTAAGTTAAATAAAGTTATTTAGTAGCAGTATAGCCATATAGTATCATAACTACGTTTAAAGCAATGCATGCATCAAAGATACATGGTGTGGTTAAAGAAGGGAATATTGAAGACACTTAGGCCTTGACGTACATAAGAAAAATCCTCATCAATTCCAGAAAGCTGAGGACTAGAAATTTCTAGTAATTTCCAAAGTTTTCCAGTATTTCAATTTGAAATTGATTGCACACTATCAATTTCTTACCTGCAAGCAAAAACTCAGTCAGATTATCTGAGTCAAATTGCACAAATTTCTGGACATCTCCAAGCTTAACTTTAAGCAGCATCCTTCCTCCCTGCGGAGTATCAGCACATAAATTATCATAGTTAAAAGTTAATCTGCTAATTTATACAATAAATAATAAAAAATATATGTATAATATACTATCATGCATTTCAACAGATCAGCCCTGCAGCAAGGCCAACGATGTTATGTACAGTCCCTTGTATCTGCTTCACTCGATCCAGCCATCGTCCAACAATAAAATAACACAATGTTTAGGCAATAAAGCTTGGTATCTAAAGAGTTGGACTTGTGCGTCTGTGTTCCCAGACGGCAACAACACAACAGCACAGGTATGAAAGCACGTTACATAACGTTAGCGCTAGCTAGCGATATAGCCAGGACAGAAATATCTAAAGTAGCTAAATTTAAAACACAGACCTGTCACGGCTTTGAACGATTAACATTAATGGCCGGCTCAGCACTACCAGCTCGCCCTGATGATATTTAGAGTGCGAAAAGTATAAAGACCCAGTCATTGAATTGTCCTAACGTTAATGGTTAACCAACTAGCCAATAATAATCAGATTACACAGTAACTAAATCATACAAAACGAATTTAATTTAAGCGTTTATTATTCTAATTTATAACTTCTTAGAAATAGTTATTTCGTTAATCGTTAAAGCACTACTGCTAGACAGCTAGTACTAGATCGAGTACCGTCCTTATGTAGGATTGCCCGCGCACGCATAACCATGCCATGGATAACTAGTCAAGCTACCTAACTCGCTAGTTTAGCCAACTCTCCAGTGGAATCTCGACAAATGCAGCCTTTGCTATCTTGCTGGAATGTATTAATGTTATAAAATACAACACAATCATCCATCCACAGTGTATTAACAAAGTTAACGTTATCTATTTATGACATTGTCTAGTTTGAAATTTGCTAGTTAGCATCAACTTGGTCACATTAGCCTTTTTGGAATTCGGTAGTTTAAGATATAAACCCAGCTGGAGTTTATGGTGAACAGCCATCTAAAGTTATTCTTTAAAAGAAATGAAATTAAAGTAAAATTAATAAAATGCTGCTTTTGTTGACATGACAAATAGTTGGTTTAATGGGTGATTAGAAGAAACTTACCGCAGCTTGAGGATAGAAGAAAATGGCGTTGTGAAAATTCTGGACGGTTTGAAATGAGTTTGAAGAAGGTGGGCGGGGCTTGACTGAGTACTTCTTACACCACCTCTTTAACGACGACAATTTTCACCAACATTGGGGGACATTTTACTGAAGCTGTTGTTGTACTAACTCCAAAAGAGTCAATGAGCTTTGACACTGCATATTTTACACTTGGGAATTTACTGTGTACAAAGATGTCTGCCTTGCCTGGTTGTGACCCTCAGCTCCAAAATACATTTCGTAATCCAGCTAAGAACAAATCCAAGAACGTATAAACCTCTCTTTGTCTGATACGACAAATATCTGCTTTGCAATGTCGATTTGACACCTCGTCCCATATTCGTTATTAAAGGCTACAGATTTACACAGTAACATCGCAACTGCTCGTATCTCACACAAAAGTCGCATTGTAGCAGCTTGCCATGTTGCTATGTGTCTTTTGGTAAAAGCAATGATAGAGTGTGACAATGTTTGAACGAGGTTACTCAACAAAACGCTCTCAGTCAGAGTTGCAAGAAGATTCCCGCCCACTGCCACATTAGGGCGGATCCGACACTGTGTCCACGGCTATGTGGGGAAAAAGAAACTACTTGTGGCGTCAAAACAAATTGCGTTAACGTGTTAAAAGAAATATGCGTTAACGCACTAATACTTGCTACTACTGCTTAATAACTTAGAGCAATGCATTTTGGTGCAGTGTGAGCTCAATTATGACTGTATCGCCAAGCTTGGTTTTGTGTGTAAAGTAGACCGTCTGAGGATGATATACAGCAATTTTTAGTTAATTTGGTTTTATGGTTTCAGAGTAGTTTGTTCAAATCCAACCAATAAACGACTAAACTTGGCTATTTATAAAAAAGGCAGTTTTCAAGGTACTTTTTTTAAAACTTTAAATCGAGATGCGAATCATAATACAAATATTGTGTAGAAGTCTGATATAAATTGGTCCAATATTGAAGCAGGTAAAAATCGAAATGTACAGTACTGTTTACAGTAATACATTTTTATGCACTGTGAGCTCAGTTTCTAATGTATCAACACGCTTGGTTTTGTTTTGAAAGTAGACCATCTGAGGATGATATACAGCGATTTTGGTGTAAGTTGGTTTTATGGTCTTGGAGGAGTTGTTTTAAATAGTTCAAGTGTCAAAGTGTCAAATCCAACCAAAAAACTACTAAACTCAGATATTTATAAAAAATTTAGTTTTTTAGATAGAGTTCTGAAATTTTAAAAGCTTCATGATATCGGTCTTCGGATTTGTAACTATTTTTTTTAACGTAGATTGTTTGATGAACCAGTGAGATATGACAATGTGAATGTACAGTAGTGTTTACAGTAATACATTTTGATGTGCTGTGGACTCAGTTTTTGAGAAATCAACAAGATATTCAATACAGTTAATGTTGAGTCGGAAGATGATATCCTGAAACTTTGATGTGATTTGGATTTAGATTTAGACCACCAGTTTTTGAAAAATACAGAGTGATGGACTTCATAATTTGTAATGGGTGCAAGCATATGAAAGTTTTACCTCACTGCAAGGGACAAGTTCTGAAATTTTCAGAGCTGTAACCTGAATGGTCTATGGTCTATTTTTTATGATTTTTTTAACACTTGGAACTTTGAACTGCTGCTATAGCTCCACCACCAGGAACAATGAGACAGCATGGCATGAGTTATAGTTTTGAGAGGACCTGGACATGTGTGCCAAATTTGGTGCATTTTTAACCAGCCGGCCACCTAATAATATTAATAATACTAACGATTACAATAGTTGACCGGCTGTACCAGCCGGCCACCTAATAATAATACATACAATTACAATAGTTGACTGACTGTACCAGCCGGCCACCTAATAATAATAATACTAACGATTACAGTAGTTGCCCGGCTGTACCAGTCGGCCACCTAATAATACTACCGATTACAATAGTTGACCGGCTGTGCCAGCCGGCCACCTAATTACAAGAGTGGACTGGCCACCTAAAAAATATGTTTTTATGTTTGTCTATAATTAAATAAGACATACCTTAATTGAACAACCAATAACTGAATAAGTATAAATGTCATATGATAGTGTGCAGTATTATTTGAAAGCTTGTACCTTGTAAATTACCTTGTAATTTCTCAAGGTGTGCTAATTTGTTGTGTTGGGACAACTGCACATAAAATATACATTAGGCTTAAGTGTTCATCATATTTTGATTAATCTTGTTAATGTAATACATCAGTAATTTCCAATGTCTATTCATTGAACAAGATGTGTGGGCAAACGTTTAAACTCAAGTGTTCCCAAATGCAAATTCACCTGTTTAACACTAAACCAAAATCTGTGTGCACTTCAGACTGTCTCACCGTGTGTCGGATGGTGGAATTATAAACACAAATTTTACTAAACTAATCTAGCAATAATTCCTATCCATCCATAGAGAATCTTATTAGCCACAGATCTTTTTTAGGTTTAATCCAATGTAGGGAAACCAATCCCCAAATCTTCCTCCTCAGGCCCAAAATGGAACATTTCTGTGGAGCCAGCATGGTCTCTCAACACAAATGCCCATAAAACCGTAACTCTATTCCAGCAGTTCCAGCTGCAATTTTAAGGATTACTAAATTGTGATTAAGAAATTGTTGCATAAGTAACAATCAATGAAATTATTGGACATTAACAATGAGAAGAAATTGTAATATCAGTTGTTGTATTTCTAATAATATATACAGTATATTGTGTATTTGTATTTCTAAGGGAACTATCCTAGCTAGCATAGTCAAATTTGGTATCGAAATGTAAACACTGAAATGTCATAAGCTTTGCAAACTCTATATAGAACATATTTCAGGTATATATGCGTAAATATTGATTTTATCAGTGAAGTGAGATAATCTACACCTCTGCTCATTGGCATGCAGCCAATCGGATTAACCAGCCACCTTCCCTACACCCCTTACTCAAACTATCTTAAATAGGGTTCCCAACCAGGAAACTATTGCTTTTTAACATCCGCAAGAACCTGGTAGGCCACCTCGTTCTAACAGGATAAAAATTGCACCCCGCTGTTCTTGAACCACGCTCCACGGACAACTCTCAGAACAAAGGAATTAGGCCTTTGACCTCACTAAAGTCTGGAAAACCCTTGTCACACTTTGGAACTTCACATTTCAGAGCAAAGGAACCTTTATTCAAACCACGTTCGGGACTTCACAATTTCCAACGTTATTTGAAACGATTCAGAGCTTTTCACCAAGTCTATGTGAGTCGGAGGAACCGCTGGATCACCAAGACGGGAACCAGTGCGCTTTTGTTCTTACCCCAAATGGTGAAATACCACGTCAAAGAAAACCCACGTTTCAAACCTAAACCAACGAACAACTTTTCCACCTTTATTCAAACAACCAACTAAGTTTCAGAACTTTCCAACTTCACACAATGAACTGAGGTTCAGAACTTTACTACTAAAACATCTCCACTTTGGTCCAGCCGCAACCAGGCCCAGGACCGAATGTATTCATTGCCACAGCTCCGCCTATCTTCTCACAGTAACGTAAACTCATGCTTTTCGAACATTGAGCGTTCATGATAGTAGCTGTGTTGTGTTTAGAGTAGCCTAACCTGGTCAATATTTTAACTGTTATACTTGGAATGTTTAGATTTTCACCATGCGTTAATTGCCAACTAACCACTTTAGTTTAGTAATGTTATCATTTAGTCATTCTTGTAGTAACATAATTATCATGCTTTCTTTAGATTAGATATTAAATATAATTGCTTTGCATTTAAACCCAGCTGTGTCATATCTTTGTTTTCATACAATCATTTATTCTTGTAACATAGAACTTCACTACTTCAGAATTGAGATTAAAACATTAACTAGGCTATTACATTATTAAATTAATGATAAAGATCTGGGTTTCCCGCAGAGCCCTGCGTAAGCTAAATTCTGTGTGGTGGTGCTCCTTATACAGGTAATTACACTTCATCACCTTGATCGAATATAATATAAATTAATGGATTAATTGATAATCTGCAAATATTAATAAAGAGTAATTTACACACAAGAAGTAGAAAGCCAGTCACCCGACACCAAGTTGGGTGGCTAGTTGTGTATCACATGTAGATCATGAATTGTATGTCATACTAGCTAGCTATTTAAAAAATAAAGACAGCGCTAGTAACTTGCTCAGCAAATATCAGATTACTTTCAGATAGGATTTTTTTTCAAGCAAACATTTGACTGATTATAGGGGTATCAAACACTCCCGTGGGGCTCCTCCCCCAGTGAAAAAGAGTGCAAAGTACGCTGCGCATGGGTCCAATCATAGAGATAGAACATCTATCACTATGGGTATGATAAAGACCACAGTTTTGCTTTGGTAGTCTTCAGTTGCAGAGAAGTGAGGAAGAATAAGTTTTTTTGTTTATGTATTGTAGTTCAGTAGCATACATTAAAGAGAGTTTACTGTATATATTGAATTGCATGTTTGTTGTTTATGGTTTCACGGTTCTTTTCGGTAAATATCCAGATTATTCAAGTTTTTTTAAAGACAATCTCCCTGGTGAGCTTCATTTAGGGTTGACAGGTATGACATAGTTGATTTAACTGTGTAGAACGCACTAAAAAGGAGTGAACCTAATTGGAATTTGGAAAATGGTTGATTCATTTATGTCCTCTTTTCAAAGGACTGAAAAGAGAGTGAAGATGGAGGAGTGAAGAGCTGCACTGCATTTTTCTTTTCTTTTTTAATACTTAATTTAGGAGTTTTCAAATGTGCAGGAACAGTTCAACTCTGGGTTTGCAGATTATGCTCTTTTGAGCACCTTACATTTTTCTTGATAAAATAAAGGCAGCTCTTTCTTCATTGAAGCAATACGTTTTACATTTTAGAGTACTTACACACTTTTAGTAGGTTAAATGAATGAATGTATTTAGGGGTTTACTGTAAAATAAGGTAACCCAAGCAGACACATATCAGCCCAGGTGCAACCCGTTTGGGCCCCACATGGGTGTGTTGTCTGGGACGTCAGATGCAATATTAACTTAAACCATTTCTGCGGTTTGGAGTGGTGGTGGCTTCATCATGTCATGGGTATGGTTGTATGTACGTCAGTATGTATGGTCAATTACATGCACTTTTCAAAGTGTTAAAAGGAATAGGAAGAATTTTACTTGACAATTTACAAATAGACTGGCGACCGGTCCAGGGTGTACCCCGCCTCTCGCCCTGTGTTGGCTGGGATAGGCTCCAGCCCCCCGCGACCCTGTTAAGGATAAGCGGTATAGCTAATGGATGGATGGATGGAATTTACAAATAAAAAAGTGAAGGTTATGAACAGGGACCCAATCGTTTCAACACCTCCTTTTCAATCCTATTTTATTATTAAATACATTATGTTTTACTTTGAACTAAATAGTATTTTGTGTATATTTACATTTTGTGTAGATTAAAACAAAATACAAATACATTTTATCTATGATGACGGCCTCTGCTATACTTTAGAAAAGGCTGAAGACCCCTTACTTGTTCTGAACACAACCAAGGAAATCTATCACCATCTAGTTCATGAAAAACAGATGTCAAAACCTCAATTATACCAACATTAAAAGATGTCCCCAAGCAGCTGTCTTTCTTTATGCAAATGCCTAAGGTTTTCTCAGTTTAGTTTCAACAGACAGAAATGCTACTTTTAACTATCCTACTGCTGCTAGTAGCTGTATCCTGTGAGTTTCATTGGCTAAAGAGAGTACCAAATGGCTGATTAGGACAAAAACAATCAATCATTTATTTCTGTGTATATTGCATTGTCTAATAAACACATTTTTCAAGAGTTATCAACACTGAACAACTGATCTAACCAGCCTGGATTAGTCTCCAGCCAGGTCAATCACTGTCCATCACCTGTCAGTTCTCATATTCTCTAGTTTACCAAATACAACTTGGATCAGACAGACTGTAAGGAAAGGACTGGAATGGATTGGAATGAAGAGTACTGGAGAGAATTATTTCAACGAGTCACTGAAGAGAAAATGCAGTATTACATTAGTTATTTCTTGTAAAACAGTGACTCTGCTGGACAGAGCTTGCAAGCTGAAGATTCTGCGGTGTATTACTGTGTCCAATACACAGTGATGCAACTACGAGCAGAAGAGAACCAACACTGTCCCCCTCTCTGGAAAGTTAAGGCTTTATATAAACCCACCTAAAAGGCCAACATTGGTCAAAGATTTGAAGTGAACTTGAATCTTATTTACGATATGACTTTATGCTCCACAGTAACTAGTTATCATGAAAGGGGTTAGCTATACATAGACAAGCTATCTGTCTCAAGTTCTGCCATAACTCCTCAGTGTATACTTTTATAGTTTAATGTATTTTTTATTGTCACAAATCTTTACTACTTCTCCCTACGTCATTGTAAAATCCCTTTGAAGGTTATATTCATTATATTATAATTATAATAATATAGACCATTTTTTGTTACATTTGGTATGGAGCTAAATAAGTGACTTTAACTTTGCATCTGTAAAAAAAAAGTTTTGCAACTTATTTGTGTTTGCGAAAGGGATGTGGTTAGTGACTCATTTTGCACCTGTAAAAAAAGATTTGCAACTTATTTCTGTTTGCGAAAGAGATTTGATTTTTCTTAAGCAAAACAAATGGTCTCATGCAAGTGACAAAACTATATTCTGCTTTTGCTTTCTCTCCATATTGTCAAAGTTATGGTTCAGGTCCACACATTTCTCTCTCCAGGTTTGGTTTTCAGGGCTCTCTCTTTCATCAAAGTGCTTTTTATTGCATCATAAATATCCTCTCCACGAGTTGTACCATGCATTTGTGTTATTGAACACAGCTCCTCTCTTTGACTGGTCATTGACAATGTACCGGGCTACCACACACAGCTTTGTAATGTCATTAACATAGGTGCTTTGGTCAACTGCTATGGAAAACATATTTTGCTGACTATGAACTGTGAGGGTCCCTAGGCACAGATCAGGGAAACAAAGTATAATGTTCTGGGATTTGACCCCTTTTATTTCCATGCACACACAGGCTTTTCAGTGCATTTGTCTCGCTTTTCTTGCTTGTCCCGTGTGTCAAGGAGTCTCCTCCTCCATGTCATTCCTCCCACTGAAACAAACAGACACCCATAAATAACCCTCTACTCACTAATCATTAGATTCAACACACATGTTGCCATTCCATGATTATCGGAAAGTCCCCCAACCACGGTCCTTCAGCGCCCTCTACAGGCCATATGCTGTCACAACCCTCACATAAACAATCTTTGCCATAGTCAAAATGCGGTCTTTCACAGTACGGTGAGAAAGTGGCAGTACCATCGCACGCTAAATTATTTTGTCTTTGTAAGGGAAATCACTGAACATGTTTTCAGTGGCTACCACCAAATCCTCTATCGGATACAGACAGTCAATCTGCTTAACACTTGAAGTTCGTGAAACAGCACATTATTTGCATAGAACACATAGATTTGCAGTCTTTTTCAATAATATTGTATTCAGTTGTCCAGTTGATTTGGAAGTTTCAATCAGAACTCAATCCCCAAGGAAGGCATTCCAACTTCGGAATATTGTATGCTGCTTGATTCTTGGATGAATAGTTGTGTTTGTTTAAACAGTGAATAGGTTACATCAAATTACACTAGCAATCCTCATTCATCCTCGTCAGATCTCGTCTGCATATTCCGAAGGAATGTCCTCTTTTTAAGCCATAGGGGGCTGTCTATGTCCAATTTTCTTTATCTTCATCTCTTTTTGCATTTGATTTGAATGCTTAGTACTACTCAACAAAGCGTTACCCCCTAAACCAGGGGTTCTCAACCTTTTTGTTTACAAGGCCTTCTGTGTATAATCAAATACACTGCTCAAAAACATTAAAGGAACACTTTGAAAACACATCAGATCTCAATGGGAAAAAAATCATGCTGGATATCTATACTGATATGGACTGGGTAATGTGTTAGGAACGAAAGGATGCCACATTGTTTGATGGAAATTAAAATTGTCAACCTACAGAGGGCTGAATTCAAAGACACCCCAAAAATCTAAATGAAAGAATTATGCAGCAGGCTAGTCCATTTTGCTGAAATTCTATTGCAGCAACTCAAAATGGTACTGTGTATTGCCCCCACGTGCTTGTATGCATGCCTGACAACGTCGGGGCATGCTCCTAATGAGACGACGGATGGTGTCCTGGGGTATCTCCTCCCAGATCTGGACCAGGGCATCACTGAGCTCCTGGACAGTCTGAGGTGCAACCTTGCGGCGTCGGATGGACCGAAACATAATGTCCCAGAGGTGGTCTATTGGATTTAGGTCAGGCGAGCGTGGGGCCAGTCAATGGTATCAATTCCGTCATCCTCCAGGAACTGCCTGCATATACTCTCGCCACATGAGGCTGGGCATTGTCGTGCACCAGCAGGAACCCAGGACCCACTGCACCAGCATAGGGTCTGACAATAGGTCCAAGAATTTCATCCCGATACCTAATGGCAGTCAGGGTGCTGTTGTCTAGCCTGTAGAGGTCTGTGCGTCTCTCCATGGATATGCCTCCCCAGACCATCACTGACCCACCACCAAACCGGTCATGCTGAACGATGTTACAGGCAGCATAACGTTCTCCATAACTTCTCCAGACCCTTTCACGTCTGTCACATGTGCTCAGGGGGAACCTGCTCTCATCTGTGAAAAGCACAAGGCGCCAGTGGCGGACCTGCCAACTCTGGTGTTCTATGGCAAATGCCAGTCGAGCTCCACGGTGCCGGGCAGTGAGCACAGGGCCCACTAGAGGACGTCGGGCCCTCAGGCCACCCTCATGAAGTCTGTTTCTGATTGTTTGGTCAGAGACATTCACACCAGTGGCCTGCTGGAGGTCATTTTGTAGGGCTCTGGCAGTGCTCATCCTGTTCCTCCTCTCACAAAGGAGCAGATACCGGTCCTGCTGATAGGTTAAGGACCTTCTATGGCCCTTTCCAGCTCTCCTAGAGTAACTGCCTGTCTCCTGGAATCTCCTCCATGCTCTTGAGACTGTGCTGGGAACACAGCAAACCTTCTGGCAATGGCACGTATTGATGTGCCATCCTGGAGGAGTTGGACTACCTGTGCAACCTCTGTAGGGTCCAGGTATCGCCTCATGCTACGAGTAGTGACACTGACTCTAGCCAAATACAGAACTAGTGAAAAACAACCACTGAAGTCCAGCTTTTTCTCCGCTATAAATGCATGCAGCTGTTCGAACATGTCAGTGATTCCTGATGAGGCACGAGTTTTCCATAGTTTTTGTTTTCTTTTGAATGCCTCGACTCGTTCGTGGTGGGCGATGCGGTTTGTGATTGCACCCTGCATTGCTTTGCTGATCTTGTTTGTTTCACCAAATATGTCTGCCAGGTAGTTGAGTTGAGCAAGCCATTTCTCATCTCACAAAAACTGTGCTAGTTCTTGCCTCTCGTCGAAAAGAAACATACACAATTCCTCTCTCAGACTAAACAGATGTGTCAGCATTCGTCCTCGGGATAACCATCTTACCTCTGTGTGCATGAGCAGGGAATGGTTATCAGCTCCCACCTCCTCACAGAGGGCAATGAATAATCTGGAGTTGGTGGCTCTAGCTTTAACAAAGTTCACAATGGCAACAGAAGTATCCAAGACTTGATGAAGACCATGTTCAATGTCCTTTGCAGCAAGTACTTCTCTGTGCAGGAAACAGTGTGTTGAAATGGCACGGGGGGCAACGGCTTTTATTTTCTGAACTACACCGGAGTGATGGCCTGTCATCGCTGCGGCTCCATCTGTGCAAACTCCAATGCAGTTGGTCCAGTTTATTCCATAAGTGCTCATGAAATTATTCACAGCTTCAAAAACATTTTTTGCTGTTGTAGTTGTCTTTAGCTCCGTACAAAACAAAAAGTCCTCTTGTATCTTATTTTCCCATTCATAGCGAACAAATGCGAGAAGTTGTGACATTTTTGACACGTCTGTCGATTCATCTTATTGAAAGGCGAAGTCATTGTCACGAAGCCGGGCAGCACACTGTAAAGAAATGTCCTCTGACATTGATGAGATGTGGCGTTTGATGGTATCATTAGCCATAGGTATTTTAGCTATTTGCTTCGCTTTCTCTTCTCCAAATAATTCCCTCACTATCTCAGTGGCACAAGGCATAATCAGTGTCCGCAATTGTGTGAGGATTCTTTTGCTGCGCTATTTTCTGTGCCACACAGTATGATATTTTAAGTAGTTTCTTATCACTAGCAGTAGTAGTTTTCATGTATGCTTGTGTACCACTCAGCTCTTTGGCCTTTCGTTCAAAAGATTTCTTGGACTTGTCCTTACATTCGTCATGCTTTAACGGCAAATGTCTAATCAACTGTGAGGGTCTCTGTGAGGTTCCTGGGCACAGACCGAGATTGACACCACAGTAACGGTTGGGATTCAAACACTTTTATTAGAAAACTGCATGCGGTTGCTGGTTGTTGGTTGCTTGGTTGCTTCCCAGCACTCTCCAACCAACTGCAAAGAAACCGACACCCATAAATAGCATTCCAACTAATCACCAGATTGAACTCACCTGGCAATCTCTCAGTGGAATGCCTCACCACCACGGTCCTTCAGCGCCTTCTACTGGACAGATGCCGCCACAACCCTCACAGTGTCCCCCCCTCTAGCCGCAGGCCAGGGACATCACCGGGGAATACTACAAAGCCATATTTAAAGTAGCTATCCTCATATTTTCTTTTTTTTTTTATTCCAGCATTAGTCGAGAATTTAATTCCTGTGGCCTCACCATCCTTTGGGTCTGATGAAGGGGCACTAGTGATCTTGGTAGTTGAATCACTAAATGTGGGTTGATCATTTTGTTGGTTTAGACTAGTTGAAGCTAGTACTTGTTTTTGCTGCGACTGATGTGTTAAAAACTTGTCCATTTTGCTAACGGAGAGGCTATATAACAATAAAAACAATAGCATATTATTAGCATAGAGAACTGAAATTATTGGAGGCTCGTAGCTAGTTTACGTTACGTTCCCGTTCCAGGATTGGCTAACTGGCGGCAAATGTATGTAAGCAATTATCATTAGATGTCTTGTTTTGTTTGGGATATAAGGTGATGTATGTTACTATATATACTTTACAATTCACGAAAAAAGTTAATAAAAAAATAACTATGCTTTTCGAATAGTTTATCGTGCTCTCAGAGGCCCCCCGGTTGAGAACCCCTGCCCCAAACCCTACCAATGCCTTCCCTAAAAGAAGAGTTTCTGTCTCTCCGTGCCTCAGTTGCATGAAAAAGATCAGCTCCCACGAGCTAAGATTCAACACAGACCATGCTGTCTATATATCTCCCGCTGTGGGAAACTATGTCTGGTGAGTCTCTGAAAAACAGTTGTGGTGACTTACAATTCACATCAAGGTGTCACCTATTAATAGTTGTCTTGTCGTTAATATTTCTTTGCCTTTTTTCAAACAGGTGTGCACAGTGCTCTGGATCTTTCCCAGTCAGACTCTGTGACTGAGGCCAGGAGAAACTGTGAGCCTGAACTGTAAAATCCCTGGGTATTCTGTAAGGGATGGAAGTGTGAGCTTTCCACTGACTGAATCAGGTAGCCTGAAGGGAGAGCAATGGAGTGGATCTCTTATATCTGGGACAATGATGGATATCTCTACAAACATGCTGCGCTAACAAACAAATTCAGCATCTCTAGAGATGCTGCGAGTAACTCTGTTTCTTTGTCAATTTCTGTTTCTTCTGTTTCAATTTACCATCAGTTTATAAAGATTATTGTTAATTTCATATAGACCAGCGTTTACCAACGTCAACCGGTGTGCTGTAAGACATCCTCAGGTGTGTCGTGGAATTTTGGGAAAGTCACATGTGGGAAAGATAAACAAAATGTTTTGATTCAGTTTAACATCTGAGGCCTATACTACGAAGGGGGTTTAAATTACTCAGATCTAACTTGGGGCTATCAATGAAAGTCGGGCTTGACAAAATGATTACCTAAATTGGTGTTAAACGATACTAAGATGTTTGTTTTTTTAAGTTTTAAGATCTCTGTTCTGCACACACTACAGGACTGTCTGTCTCGTAATCAGGTATCTTGAAGTTGTTCACACTAAGTATCTTCTCAGAGACAGGGGGGGGGGGGGGTCACAGATTACAAGATACTTTGCTCCTCTGAATACTATGATGCGAATGACATGAGACTCGCTAATCAGTGACGTAATGAGTATAGTGTCACTGATTGACTGAATTGATTGAACCGAATACAAGCATGACTGCCAGCGAGCACTGGAGATACTAATGCCTTCTACACACTACACGACTACACTACAAGTCGTAAGATTGCTGTGCTGCACACACTACACGACTGTCTTGTGATGGGGTATTTTGTTGTCGTTGTGGGGTTCACGCTACAGCACTATGTTGGGAGGGAGGGTGTTCTTAGTTTCTTAGGACTCCCGGTGACAAAGACAGGCAGAGTAGGGGGGGTTTGCGCTTCCTGTGTTAGGAGTAGGGATGTCAGGAGAACCGATACTTCGGTACCAAGTCGATGCCAAAATTGAAAAAACGTGACGGTACTCGTTTTCTACAGTACCGAAGGTACCGGCTGCAATTAAAAAATGTCATGTAAGCGAGCAAACACCAGCAAAAAGACGTCGCTTTGGTTGTTCGTCGCGGAGCGCTGTGCAGCCCATTTTTTTCTAGCTAAATTCTCCAAGGCTAAAAGAAAAAACACCCGAGTAAACACCTGTAATGTTTTGTGCGATAAAGTGTTTGGCTCAACTGTAATGGTTTTTTACCATGGTATCGAATTGAGTATCGAGAATCGTGGAATTTCACGATTTTCATTTCGGTATTGGTATTGACTACTAAATTTCTGGTATCGTGACATCCCTAGTTAGGAGGAGAGGTGTCTCGCTGCTGTTTAAGGTCAGGGTCGGTACTATAGAAGAGTGCAGTAGCCGCTACAGCTCACTGTATCATTTCCTGCTGTCACGGTGACATTGACTCAGTTCCATTCAAAGAGTAAAAAATCACATTGAAGTAAGATGATATCTGCGGCCTGACAGTAGCAAGAAAAACTCCTTGGACAGAGGGTGGATAGAATCAGCCAGGATTGACTGGGCCTTCTTCAAAGTCCTGACCTTGTATTAATGAGTGAAGTTATTCAAGGTAGTGCCTGCAATTCTGCTGCACACTTTAACGATACCCTGCAGTCTGTATGTTTTTTAGGTTAAGTGACCCGTACCAGCTGACAAAGGAGAATGTGAGGACTGATTCAATAAAACATGAATAAATCGTTCTTATAAAAGCATTCTCAACATTAAAACTTCAAAGTTTGCGATAAAAGTACATGCGCTGATGGACTTTACTACACAGTGCATCCACATGAAGCTCGAATGTCAGCTTGTTATCAATTACAGTGCCTAGATATTTGAACTGCTGCACAACCTCAACAGCCTGATCATTAATCACCAGTGGAGATAAGATATTTGTGTAGGTAGGCCTATTTGCATTTTAATAGTGTGAGGAGGGAGTGCAGATGAGGGAGGTGTAACTGCAAGCCCATGGGCGAGACATCCATATGGTTTCACTTCCTGGTTAGAGGGTGGCAGCGTGCCATGTTTCAGTTGTGTGCATTAAACTAGACTAGAATGTAGCCCTGTGTGTAGTGGTTCCTTCAGACCTAAATTAAGTTCCAAGGTTGTGAAAAATATAACAATGTACTTTTCCTATCCTTAATACAACCACAAATGAGTCTCAAGCTAAAAAAATCTTTAAATCAAAAGTCTATAATAGTTGTTTTTTTTGTCCATTTCAATGGACATCCGGTCCAAACAGTCGTAAAATAAACTCGAATTAATACCTCATACGACAACATCATATATTGTTATACATTGTTCTGTCTTATAATTATCACATTGACACCATATGGAACATGTACAGAACTTGAACTTGAGCTTGATCTAAAAAGTTTTTTCATCTTTTTCATTCGTGAAGTCCAGTTTTAAAATTAAAATTAATTATTTGCTTTATTTTCTGTGGGCATCTTTGAAGTAGTTTCTCTGTGACACAAAGCAAAAGTGCACCCTGCACTTGTCACAGTAGATGTGTTTTTCCATAACAGTCTTGCAATTTGCACCTTGTTACTTCTTTTTTGTCATCATAATTTGGCATGTGGCATGTCTGTCTGCACTTCTGGAAGGGGCCATTGTTCCATTCCTCCTCTCTTTTTTGCTGGCTTGTCATGGGGACTCATACATGGACTGAATGTGTTAGAACTGCCTGGCCTCCCTCGTTTTCTCAATGCATGGGGATTCCCCACGTTCACAAGAGCTTCTACCACATTCATTTTGAATTCAAGGAGATCCATGACTTTCTGTGGCCGAGTGCCCTGGCGTTCTTTGTCTCCTCGATACTCAAGCCAGCTGTTCACTACAGCAACAAACAAAGGCATGGGTAATCATCCACAGTGGCCATTTGCGAGCCCGGATGTGAATCCTGTAAAGGCTGATGAGTTGATCAAGCTTATCCACCCCTCCCATAGCCTTGTATTTCTTTACCACCTCTGGACGCTTGATCTGTACAAATCGTCCCTCTGTCTTCTCCCACCGCTCAACTTCATCTTCCTCTCCTACACCAACAAAGTTGGAGGACAGCACAACAGAGCGGTTATCAAACCACTTCACTAGAACCACCTTTCCATCCCTACTCCTGACTCCATCATGGCTCCTCCACCCGTTCTTCGACATTTCCTTGTCTGCCTTCAGTGGGGGCTTTGCAAATCGGCTAACCCTGACTGTTCCAGCTGCAAGGATTTTCTTTTCTGCCAGCACTTCAAGGACATTGTAGGTGGTGAGGAAGTTGTCAAAATAAAGTTGGTGGTTAGGAGTCTGGATTCTCTGGCACAGGTGGGTGACTACAGCTGCTCCATGTCCTAAAACCCTTTTGCTGTTCTCAGAGAGCTCTGTTGTGACACCTTGATAGATGAAGAAGTCAAATGCAAGGCTACTTTTGCCACAGAGGAAATACACCTTGACTCCCCATGGTTCTGGCTTCCCTTTGATATACTGAAGCACAGAAAGCTTCCCTCTGAATGGCACTATCTGCTCATTAATAGAGAGATCTTCCTTCAATGACAGGTCTAGACAGCGCTTTCTCATTGAATCATAGAGTGGTCTGACCTTGTAGAACACATCGGTGTCTTCAGGAGGCCTTACATTGTTGTTCACCACATGCAGGTTGGAGCGAAGCTGGAAGAATCTATCACGAGACAGGGTATCCCGGAAAAGGCTTATATTTATACTGGAAGACCAGTACAACCTCACTCTTGGCAGACCCAGTACCCCCATTGCCATGTGTACACCAACAAGGGCTTCTATTTCAGAAACGGTTGCATGTTTATAGCTTGTGACTGCATTTTGTTCCGCATACTGTAGATGTTAGTCATAGTTGTCATCTGCTGGAACATTTCAATGGGAACATACTGCTTGAAGTAGCCATATGGGGTTAGGGGCTCAGGTGGTTCAGGAGCTGGAGCAGGACTTTCCCATGTCGTGTTTACTGGGGAAAAGGAGGTGCAACGCCACTCAATATCACGCTTCTTTGTGTTGTGTTTGCAAGAGGATTTACATTTGCCTCCTCAGGGTCATGATCCTCTCTGTCTTCCTCATCCTGAACTTCCACTAACTATCTATCTATCTCCACTTCTTCCCCAACCAATGGTATTTCTGCCTCTTCCCTGTCTGCTCCTGAAATCATTAGCAAAACCTTATCTGTCGATATTTGTTTATAAAGGCTTTTTGATAACACTGATAACACTAGAACAGGAACCTTACATAAAAACATCATAACATATTCATAAAGCTTGTCTGTTTTTCAACGTGATTTTTTCCCCCAAATGACTTTCTACACTCACTAACTCTACAAGCATGTCCATTTTCCTCATCGCTCTCGGAAATATCAATATCTGATGAATTTCAATTGACAATGAGTTCAAGGACTTCCAAAGCTGTATGTTCTGCATGAGGAATATTTTCAACTTCTTATCAACCCATTCTCTTGTTCAGATGTACTGTTTACATACTAATAAGCTCATTCATCAATACTGGGGAATTGAGTTCAATAACATTGCTTCGAACCCACTGTCCATTCTAATGAACTGCAATATTTGAAAAAATCCTGTGTAAAAACTTTAATTGACACGTGATATTACATTTTAATTCAAATGTTCCATCATTCAATATTACATAGAAAGTATGGATTGTTGATAAAAAATATCCATAAATCTGAATAAAACTGTTGAAAATAATCTTTACTTCGGCGTGTGGGGTGAAGCTCTGCCATGCCTCTCTTTAGTGTGGTGCAGTTTTTTTCAAACGGCAACAAGTAGAGCTATACTACCATTTGATTGGTTGTTAAATGTCCATCTGAATGGACAAGAGGGCTCAAGTAGTGTTAAATGTAACAAAAAGTAAAAAAACAAACAAGCTGCCATGTGACGTCCATTGTAATGGACACAGGGTCTGAAGAGTTGGTTGTCCTGGTGTGGCTGGTCGCCCCAAATTGTTTGAAGCTTTTATACTTATTTGTACCACACCTCGTTGCATTTGTGATTATTCAGGCTGATATTAATGGCAATGCTTTCCTGCTAAGTAAAACACACATTCATTACAATACTATTACCAGTCACTAGCTCACCAGCAGCGGGTTTATATCCTATTTGGTACGCTGAACAACTTTTGAAGTACATGATGGACAGGCTTTTTCTCCTAATTCTAAGGAAGGAAGAGGAGTCGTTACACATTTTTTATACTTTTCTCAAATGTAATGAAACGCATACTGTTGGTGTTCAATTATATATCACTGTTACAGATTGTAAACCTTGTATATCAACTGCCAAACTCCATGTCCATATTTTTGTATAGATTTCTTAATTTATTCAAAAAATTTTCTCAAGATGTATTTGCTTGAACAAAGCATAATTAATTTGTTTACGTTGTTCTACACAATTCTCTTTGCAATATGAAAATGTATGCTCCTCCCATTTTTGGTATAAAAGGGATGAGAGGCGAACAGTAGAGGTTCAACATAAACTATGTTGTTTCCTGTATCTTTGTTGCTGCTGGCAGCTGCGTCCTGTGAGTTATCTATACTCTAAAATTACACAACATGGGTATTGAAATTTTTTTTATTGTACAATAAGTAGTAGTTTATGTGCATTATATTTGTATATTTTGCATACCTTTTCTCCAGGCGTCTCCAGTCAGGTGGTGTTGACCCAGCCAGGCTCTATGATCCTGGAGCCTGGACAATCTCTAACTCTCACCTGCCAGGTCTCTGGCTACTCTTTGACCAGTAGCAGTTACTGCACCGGTTGGATTCGACAGCCCTCTGGAAAAGCGCCAGAGTGGATTGGACACATTTGTAGCGGTGGTGATACTTACTACAGTGATAAACTGAAAAACAAGTTCACAATCTCCAGAGACACCTCCTTAAGCACCATAACTCTAAATGGACAGAGTCTACAGGCTGAGGACACATCTATCTATTATTGTGCCCGCTACCACAGTGACACAAACAAGCAGCTCCCCTAGACAAAAACGTACAGTTACTGTCAGTACGGAATAAAGGAAACTATTAGCACATCTATAATGCATTATATAGTTATACCATAGTGGTAGTAACATCAATATATTTGTATGTGTTAACCCTATCAATTTCCACTCCTTTGATCACGATTGGATAAATAGTATAAAAAAAAAATCTAAAATCAACAACTACTTTTTTGCCAAATTCTTAAAACATCAGTCAACAAAAAAATCAATGAGCTTATTAAACGCTATTGTATTATCCTCTGATATACAACTAACAATAGCAGTATCACCAGAAAGTGATGTGTAATAGGGTTGGAGACAAATTTGAATACGATTTATATCCTACAAATATTTTTTTAATTATTTGTATTCGAAAAAAAAAAAAAAGTAAAATAGAGCTTATAAATTAATTAGTATTTTATATATATATTACATTAAATAGTGCTATTCCTCATAACTATGAGCGCAACTGGTAGGTATTTGTGTTCCACTTGTTTATTGAGGGAACGGGAAGGGAGGGGAACAACCAGATTAAAATAGCCCATTCAAAATGGTTTTGATATTATTTTTTTTTTTTTTTTTATCATAACTGCTAGTTTGTTGAGGTAAAATAATAAAAGCCAATGCTGTTAAATATAGCATTGGCTTTTATTTTACTGTGATACTACGTCTCAAATAGCATACTACTACTTTTTTTCTTTTAGTAGGTACTGCAGCTGCCCTTACAAAGTACGCACTATTGCATAAAGTAAGCATACAATTAAGACATACTACTTCGTCATAACATCCGTTGCAATTCGTAGCGCCAAATTTGCAGGTGGATACATATTTCTATTCGCACCTAATCATTTTTAGTAGCATATGCTACCAAAACTGACGCACTGTATTGCCCTGCAGGATGGCTACAGCTCAGAGAAAAACTGTCACAAAGTAGCTTGAATTCAGATTCTGTCGTTTTCACTTCAGTGAGCTTGGCATTTGTCCCCCTCTCAACCACATAACGACCATTCATAAATTGGTGTCATGTTCCAAAACAAATCCAAAAGCACATTAATTACGTCGCGGTTACGGCAGTATTGGCCTTGCTAATATTGTGTTAGGATAAAGAAAATATAACCATCACGGGCTAACCCTAAACCTTCAATTTTGTTGTAATCTTCGTCAAAATTTAAACGTTGCTGGTAACTTTAAACAAGTAGTGCCAGAACCCTAACGTCAGTAACGTTAAAGAAGTGGAATTTGGAATTGGAATAGACAATTTTCACCCTATTAGCGGGTAGCTAGCAGCAGACCGGTTGAATCAACTGGAGAGACACAGTTGGCAGAGTATAGCTCGAGCCTGTATCTGTCAAACTCCGACAAAAAGCAGAGGACAGTAACAGCGCGAGCATAAATTACACCAAAATGAAGTAAAGACTCTCCGCATAGTTTTTTTATACAAACATTTACCCGCCAGCGTGGCGGGTAGCCTTCGCAGATTTACTCGCCAAACAGAAAATCTACCGGTCTTTAATTTTGGACCCTGCATACGCTTGTAAGAAAAACGACCAACGCATCAGCCGCTGGTTTGGGTTTAATATGGATTTGAGAAATGTTGGTGGATTATGATCAGTGTAAATAACCAAAGGTCCAGGAACAGACCCAACATACATGACAAAGTGTTGCAAGGCCCAGATCAGGGCAAGGGCTTCCTGTTCAATGACTGCATAACAGCTTTGACAAGCATTGAACTTACAGGAGAAGTAGCTTACAGGATGCTCAACTCCATTTTCATCGGGCTGCAACAACACAGCCCCAGCCCCCACACCACTGGCATCCACCTGCAACGTGAATGGCCTGTCGAAACGAGGGGCAGCGAGAACAGGGGCACTACACAGTAAAACTTTTGTGGAGTTGAACGCCTTCTGACCAAACAATGGGGACATGTCCCCGCAAAAGTCAGTCAAGGGTGCAGCAACTGTGGAGAAATTATTACAGAACCCTCTGTAATAACCTACCATTCCAAGAAACCGCAACAGCTCTTTTTCTAAAGCTTTTTTTATTCCAAAAGCTTTGATAGCAACCACTTTAGCCATCACCGGTTTAACTTGACCTTGTCCAACCACTTTTCCATGGTAAGTGACAGTCGCTTTGGCAAATTCACACTTGGCCAAATTGACAGTCAATGTAACCTGGACCAGGTGGTCAAACAGTGCTTCCAGACGTTGAACATGCTGGGGCCAGGTGTCCCCACACACCACCACATCATCCAAGTATGCAGCGCATCCTTCCAAGCCAGTCGGCACTCTGTTCATGAGTCTCTGAAAGGTACTGGGTGCATTCTTTAAACCAAATGGCTTGACCAAGTACGAATACAGACCTGAGGGAGTGATAAAGAAATCTCCTGCACACGAGGAGAAAGGGGCACTTGCCAAAACCCCTTGAGAAGATCCAGTTTAGTCACAAAGACTGCTGATCCCACTTTGTCCACATAATCCTCCATACGAGCCAAAGGTAAAGAGTCAGCATTCACTTTATGGAAATTGGTGAAAAAATGCTGCAACTCAGCAGTCTTAGCAACTAAAAGACACGGGGACGATGTAAGGGAAAATTTGGCATCCTCACGGATGTTCAAACTTAAGCTGTCGTTCCGATGTGACGGAAGGGTCAAGGCCAGGCCATGAAAGAGACGGTATGTGCCTTTTGGAGACGCTGAAGGCTAAAGATTGTGTCTTAAGCCTGGTTTATACTTCTCCGTGAGCGCATTAGCGAACGTAAACGTTCATTTGGCGCTTCCGTTTGTACAGTAGTTTGCCTACATACTTCAACATAAGTTTAACAGGCCCACTAGGTGGCAGTGTCGCATTCAAGAATCCAGAATGTACAGAAAACCGTAGACGAAGCACAGACACGGAAACTTCCGTTCATGTCCCGCGAAAGTATAAACAATGAGACGAAGGTTGCTCACAGCTTTTCATATTTTCTTATATCAAATCAAATCAAGTTAATTTATAGAGCACGTTTAAAACAAGCAGAGCTGACCAAAGTGCTGTGTCCTTATTAATGCTGATTAATCCACTACCCTTCGCCTTGACCAATGAGAAGATTGTTTATCTTAGTCCAATATACTCGTTTCAACCTTGTCAACTAATCAGAACTTGCTATGTCGTTAAACGTGTCCTTATTAATGCTGATTAATCCACTACCCTTCGCCTTGACCAATGAGAAGATTGTTTATCTTAGTCCAATATATTTCAACCTTGTCTAATCAGAACTTGCTATGTCGTCTCTGTCTCTGTGTAGAGTCTCTGTCTCAGATTCTGTAGTCATTGATAAAATTGTACTTGATAATTTCACGGTTTTCCCTCTTATTAATTGGTTAATTTCTGTCATAGATTGAAATTATCCATTACGATTGGCGACAAGGGTGGGATGGATATCTCCTTGGCGCATCTCCATAGGACTGTCTAGACGCGGGCTCACTCCCAGAAAGAGAAAGACGCCCGCGGGGCCTGTGGGGAGACGACTGGAAACTCCATGAAACAAACTCAGTGGTGAAAATCCGAAACCAAAAGAATCATGTACTAAAATATCTAGATCATAAGTGGGAATACTTCACCCCACAGAGTTTGTCTCTTTATAGGCCAAAGCCGAGAAGTAGCCGGAGAAGTGAGGTTAGAAACCCGAGTGGGCTTATAACAAATACCTCACCTAAAAAGTAATTATCAGACGTTAGAATACTGTTAGGCCTAGTTCAAATCATTTAGGGGGGAAAAATAATAATAAGGACAGTTTGCATATAGAACAGATAGTTAATATATATGTTTTTTTGTGTGTGCGTGGGAGTGTGTAAGCGTGTGTGTGTGTGTGTGTGTGTGTCTGTGTTGAGTCAGTGTGGTACGGCAGTGGGCCAGGTGAAGATTATCAGTGTCTTGTATTGTTTGCATGGATTTGGGAATTAGCTTAAAAGAATCCATTGAAAGGTTTGGGTAGCATGTCCAGAAGGTAAGTGTATTTGTAGATGAAGATGCATGATTGGAGTATGTTAATGTTATAGATTGTCAATATATTATACACTAAGCTAGAGCTTCACTATAACGGTAGACTAAAAGGTAAAAGTAGATGTGTGATGATATAGATTTCTTACCCAAGATAGGTTTAAAATCGAGTAAAAGGATTGTGAAGAGAAGTCTTTTGTCTTCTCACAAATGTTTGTGTTTACACTTGAAAACAAAATAATTTTTCCAAAATCCGACAAGACCAAAGAGAAAATGTTCAGTATGTAGATGGTCTATCAATCAAAAAAGTATTTGCATGCAGATGCTGTGTCTTTGCTAAATTGTCTTACAGATAACGGACACAAAGGGCGAAGTAAAAACTCCAGCTGGTAAGAAAGATAAGTTACATATCTAGGTCATGTAGTGCATGTAAGGCGCAGTTTGAATAATAACCTACTGTTTGCTATTCAGCAAATTCCCCAAGTCTGTCAACAAAAAGCAAATGATGTGCTTGTTAGGGGTAGCTAAGGCCCATGTAGGTAACACAACCAGATCTGCTAAGCTGGACTCCGAAGGGAGAGCAGTACTTGTGTACACCCAAAGAATCTTTGCTAGCATATTTTCCCTGTCTGGGATGACGAAACCATAACAAACCTTTTTTTCTCTTAATGTCTCTGAGAGAGACAGCTTCATGTGTGTAGTTCTAACACACGGACACGGAAGAAAGAAGATTTCGATGGGTTATTACTCAAAGAGCTTGGATGCTGTGGCTCGAAGTCTCATTCCATGTCTGCGTTCTGTGGTTTATGTGTCCCGCTTGATGTTACATTTCACACGAAGTAGCATGCACTACATTTTGCAAGCCAAAACAGCATTTCTTCACAGATTGCATTCTCCAGTATCAAAATGTCTGTCTGATTTAGTTTGAGAGTGCCAGAGTTGGCTTATGTTTTAGTTTGAACTCTATCAGATGTCACCACTATCTGTTTTTTGTTTGACTTTGTTAGGGAACTTTGGTCATGCGTCGTTTTGATTAGTCCACAGTGAGTGTTTTATTTTCATGTAAAACTGAACTGCGGGCTTACTCTGAATATACATTGATGAGATAATAGCCAAAAGGTTGTTATCTGCGACTCTCTGTCTTTTTGTTTTCTTCTCTCAAGCTAGAAGGTAATTAAGCCTCTGGACACCTGGGACTTGATCAGTCCTGGGCTTACAGAAATGTCTGTGTTATTTTTAAAAGTGTGCGATTTAGCACTATTTACAAGAATTATCGGACAGCATGCTGCCATAAGTTAATTGAAAATCCAAATTAATCACTTTGGTTTTCATGCCTAGGTGTCACAGGCTCCTCTCTGTATTGGAACTGGTGGGTGCACACACCTTTTCCTGAAATAGAGACGAGTCCAAACTTTTACCAGGCTAGGAGTAAAACAAATTGTGAATGAATAATGCTAATTCGAGTCTCCTTTAAGGGGAATGACATTGCGGCAAGTTTTAAGAATATTGGTGCTAAAACTATTTGCATGTCAATGCCTATACTGGGTTGTTTTGCCATGTTCTTTTATTTGGTTTTCAGAAGCTTTTACAGCCTCTTTAGAAGCCATTGTATCTGTGAGTAATTATACTTCACAAGTTTTAATAGTTAAGCTGATATTCATATTATTTGTCTGTTTTGATGCATCCACTTGTTAATTGCTGTAATATTGTGACTTAAGTTACAAATCAGATTATAGAGGGAGCTGAAATAAGCCTCTGAGTCTTGGACTTTGAACTGTCCATAATGGCTCTGACTCTCCGCTGCTACACCATTCAGGATTGATGATTTTCCATGAAATGGAAATAACCTTTTTACAAGTTCTCAGTTCTTCTTAATGTTCTGGACGAACACAATAGCTGAGTACTGTTTTGTCATTTTGACAAATTCACAATTGTTTTATGCCATTTTTGACAGTTTGCTTAATATTGTGTCTTAGGAACTCATTGAATCAAATGGGAGTATATACTGTATATTGCATCATGACAGATCATCAGAAAAAATGTGTGTAAGTGTTTGAGTTCATGCTTGTGCTAGGCACGTCTTTTGTTGAGCTTTGAACGCAAAGATTACTGCCACACCCCTTGTTTTGGCCCTCCTGTATGCAAGGTTTTCTCCTGATTAGGAGAAACATTCTTGGTGGCGCAGCAGTTAAAGGGGCCCTATTATGCCAATTTTCAGGTTCATACCTTTATTTAGGAGTTCTATTAGAATAGGTTTATGCTTTGTAATGTTCAATAAACTATTTTATCCAAACTGGCAGGATCTGCAGCACCTCTATTCACCCTCTGTCTGAAAGGCGTTCATTTTAGCTCCTGTCTCTTTAAAGCCCCGCCTCCCGACGAGCCCAGTCTGCTCTGATTGGTCAGCTGGCCAAACAAAGAGAATTTGCCTCCACGCTTACCAAAGCAGCATTTTCTCGACATGGCGAAACCACCAGGCCTCCGCTCTGACTGGCTCCGGTTGAGGGCGTGCCAAACATTTTTCAAATGTGTGACTTAGTGAAGTAGATAAGTTACGGAAGAAAACGCCGGACTACAAACGAGGCGTTTCAGGCAGTTCAGGAGCAGTGTTTTCTGTGAGAGAGAGTAGCTCCCTTTGGTGTGGACTATAAGATTTGTAATTTTTCAAACCGTTTACATGCACAAAAGCTAAATAACATACTAAAGGCATAATAGGGCCCCTTTAACAACTGTCCTTCTTTTTGTTTCAATTGAGCCAAAGGAATCTACGCCCACATTACTGAAGGGTGGAAGGTCTGACCTCAGTCTCTCCGGGGGCAGATTGTCAAAATTTTGCTCTCCAATCCTTCCTTTAACACGTTTACATACCACACACTTGGACATTGCAGAGCGGGCTGCAGAGTTGGCTTTAGTGATCAGTACTTTGAACTTCAGGGTCATCCACTGTGAGTTTGAGTCCTTCAGGGGGTCAAACGGCCATTCCACTTGTTCATTCCAAAGAAATGCTGGACCCTGGATCCACCTACTACACTTTAAGAATATGTCGATGCTTAGTCCTCTGGACCCATCATCCGCTGGATTTAACTTTGTGTCCACGTACCTATCGCACCGTTGTGACGAAGAGAGAGCTGACCCAGAAGGCAAAGCTCTCAATCTACCGGTCTATCTTCGTTCCTACTCTCACCTATGGTCATGAAGGGTGGGTCATGACCGAAAGAACTGAGATCTTGCGGATACAAGCGGCGGAAATGAGTTTCCTCCGGAGGGTGGCTGGCATCTCCCTTAGGGATAGGGTGAGAAGTTCAGCCATTCTTCCTGAGGGACTCAGAGTAGAGCCTCTGCTTCTTTGCGTAGAAAGGAGCCAGTTGAGGTGGTTCGGGCATCTAGTAAGGATGCCACCTGGTTTGCCTCCCTAGGGATGTTCCAGGCACGTCCAGCTGGGCGGACTGCAGGGCAGACTAGGACCAGGTGGAGGGATTATATCTCCACACTGGAGTTTGAATCCCCCAGTCAGAGCTGGTTAATGTGGCCCTTGTTCATTCCAAAGAAATGGGAAGTTTGGGATGCCTGCTACTACACTGCTAAGAATATGTCGATGCTTAGTCCTCTGGACCCATCATCCGCGGATGACGATGATGATGATCCACGTACCTCCATTGTGACATATCTGTCTTGTCCCTTATTACAGAGATCCTATTAGCCACAGAAGTGTGAAATCTGGTCCGTTCATTTGCTATGTATTTTCAACACTGACTGACTGTCCAAAACATTGAGCTTTCCAGCCTAAGCTGTAACTCTGACTTTAACATCTTATCCACTCGTACTGCCAAAACTGCAGCAACAAGCTCCATACGTGGGATGGTCATCTGCTTGAGCGGAGCTACGCTAGCCTTACCCATCATGAAGGCTATGTGTACCTCTCATTTGTTGTTGGTCAATCTTATATAACTCACTGTGCCCTGTTCACTGGCATCAGAATAATGATGTAGCTGTGCATGAGTGATGTGTTCAAACCCTTGTGGTTTAATTCAGTGAGCAATTTTTAAGTCTGAAAAGTCATTCAACTGTTCAGTCCACTTTATCAATTTTTCTGATATTGTCTGTGGTATTTTTCATTCCAACTGTAATTACTCCTACACAGATGTTGTAGCAGCAGTTTTTAAGGTGAGTGGGGATAAAAATCCTAATGGGTTATACACAGAGCTTACCATTGACAAGATGCCTCAAGGAGTGTGTGGTCTCTCCTTCACAGTGATGTTAAATTTGAAGGTGTCGCTTTCTACACACCACAACAACCCAAGTGCTCTCTCTACGGGTAGCTTATCTCTGTCCAAATCCAGCTCCTTTAATTTTTTTACTCTGTCTTTCTCCGGAATACTTGAAACTACAGAACGGTTGTTACCCACTTGGTGAGGTGAAATCCTCCTTTGTGGAATAGAGAAGTTAGGTCTTCAACTAGTTGCACTGCTTCATGTTCAGAGGACACAGATTTTAATAAGTTGTCTACATAAAAGTTACAGTTTATGGTGTTTATTACCTCTGGGTCAAAACAATTAGTGTTGTCTTTAGCAGTTTTCCTGAGGGCGAAGCTAGCGCAGCCACAGGAAACGCAGAAAATCCACATTAGATTTTGATACTCTGGCTTGATGGACCATTGCCAGTATGTCTGCCATCATGGCTATTGGCTCTTTACGGAACCTGGAGATGACCCCAATAAGAGAGTTGCTCAAGTCAGGGCCCTCAGAGTTCAGTGATGTGCCCTGGTAAGTTGGACCACAGTCAAGCACCACTCTTAGTGTCGTTTTCTTGGGGTGAGACACCATGGTGTGGTATACAGTATACCAAATCTTACCATCGTCTCGCTTTAACTGGCCTTGAGGCACTACTTCAGCGTACCCCTTATCAATAACATTAAGGAACTCCACATACTCCTTTTAAAATTGTTAATTTCCAATGAATTTCCTTTTTAGACAAGAAAGGCGCTGTTCAGCAATGTTCAGGTTGTGAGGCATGACTGTGTTATCCTTCCTGAAAGGTAAATTTAAACAGTAATGTCCATCCAACAGTGTGATCGGGTTTTCTACCATTTTGACAAAACTTTTGTCCTCCAATGACATTTCAGGCAAGTCATCTGAGGTCTTTTCATTGAAATCATTTTGCTCTAGCTCTCAAAAACGCACCGGGATTGCTGAAATTTTAAGAGAACATGAACGATGGCCCCCTTGCGTGTCTTTCTTCTAATGTAGAAAACATAATAAGATAATAATAATAATAATAAGAGGAGAGTAATTAATTTGTTGTTATTTTTGGGTGTAATGCTCCTTTAAGCATGAGCTCTGAAATTTAATTCTCCGAGGCAGTTGTGAATTCAGAAAGCAAACTGGAGAGAAGCTATTCCAAGGTGTCCATCCAGGACAGATTGCCAGATGGGGCGGTAGATACAGTCAGATGTTTGTGAATTTGGAGGATCTTGGTGTCATGTTCCGCCCTTGATTGTCATGTCACGCCCTTGATTGTTTTCACCTGTCTTCCATTACCTCTTGTGTATATTAGTCCTTGTCTCCCTTGTCTTGTTGCCAGTTCGTCAAGTTTCCTCTGTAAGGTTGGTCGTGTCTAGCTGTCAATGTACTAGATCCTGAATCTAGCTTATTCAAGTTGTAGTTAGTTTTTGATCCTTCAAGTGAGTGCTTTTTCTTTGTTCAAAGAACCCTTTTGTAAAAATAAATATATTTTAGTTTTACTTACCGTTGGAGTGAGTCGTGCAAATTGAGTCTACCAGTTCAAGCCAGAGGGCGTAACAGTACGAACTGGCCAAAGATGGACTCAGCCGACTCCAGGATGTTCCAGTCAGCTATCTCTGCTCAGGGTGCAAAGCTCCATCAGCACGACGGACAGCTGACTTCGATCAATCACGGCATACAGTTGCTCACCGAGCGGCAGCAGGGATTTCAAGATGCAGTCACAGCTCAAGTAAACCTCCTATCTGAGCAACTCCAGCAAGTCCTCGCCCACCGGGGAATTTCACCTTCTGGGACACCAACTGCAGAGGATCCTGTTGCGGTACCACCCGTGAATCAGGCTGCTCCAGTATCTCTGCGTTTGGCGTCCCCGGAGAAATTTTCAGGGGACTCAGGTGACTATAGAACTTTCCTAGTCCAGTGTGACCTGCATTTTAGGCACAACCCGGTAGCATTCGGGTCTGACCAGGCTAAAGTGGCGTTCATTGTGTCCCATTTAACAGGCAGAGCCGCTGCTTGGGCCACTGCCGAGTGGTCTAGGAATTCTGTTACCTGTCAGTCACTCAGTTTTTCAAGAGACCATGAGCAGAATTTTTGGTCACACCTCACCTTCCAGGGACGCCTCTCGGGCTCTCATGCATATTCAGCAACGACACCGCCCAGTAGTTGATTATGCCATTGAGTTCCGCACGGTAGCGGCTGATAGTGGATGGAACACCCCGGCGTTAATAGACGCTTTTAGGAGTGGATTCTCAGATCCCATGAAAGATCATTTAGCACCTATCGATCTCCCTCAGGATTTGGAAGCCATAATAGCCATGTCCATTCGCGTGGACAACAGACTCCGGGAGGGGAATAGGGAGCGGTGTGGGACTGCAGTTTCTCCTTCCAGGCACCACGGGAAGACTCCGATGGTCCACATAACAAGGACCCCGCTGTGTGTCACGTCGACAGGATCCAGGGAGACCGCGCCACCCCCAGCATCGGAGGAGTCAATGCAGCTGGGAAGGACCGGGATCTCTCCAGAGGAGAGAAGGCGCCATCAGCAGGAGGGGTGTTGTTTCTACTGTGGACAACCCGGTCACCAGATCGCACCAGGCAGCAGGAGGGCGCTGGTGAGCAGAATGGCTTAGGAGTTTCCTACTCGACCACTAACCCAGATAGACCTTTTTATGAACAACCAGAAATTAACTCAGGGGGTGTTAATTGACTCAGGGTCAGACGAAAGTCTCATGGACTGGAGACTGGCTCAACAGAACCAGGTCAAGGCTGTTCCGTTGATTCATCCGGTCAAGGCGAGTGCCCTGGATGGGCGTTTACTGTTCCACATTACTCACTGTACAGAACCTATCAATGTAACCTTTAATGATAACCACACAGAACTCATGCAATTTCACTTGTTTAACTCAACACAACATCCGTTGATTTTGAGGTTTCCATGGCTAAAAAAACATAACCCACACATCGATTGGCATTCGGGCAAGATTATGGAATGGGGTGAAGAGTGTAAACACTCATGTAGAATGCACCAGGTGTCCCGGATGAAGATCTCTGAGGTGCCCGTGACAAGTCCTAGCTCGGGCAATGGCGGGGACTACCCGGACTTATCCAAGGTACCCTCATGTTGTCATGACTTGAAAGAAGTCTTTAACAAGATGAAGGCCATGTCACTCCCTCCTCATCGACCTTTTATCTGTGCCATTGACCTGCTACCTGGTGCCCCCATTCCTAAGGGATGCCTATATTCCATCTCTGGACCAGAGAGGGAGGCCATGGACTAGTACATCTCCTCCTCCCTGAAGGCTGGGCTAATACGCCCGTCTTCCTCTCCAGCTGGGGCAGGTTTCTTCTTTGTAGGTAAGACAGATGGCTCTCTCAGGCCATGTATTGATTATAGTCCCCTTAATGCCATTACAGTAAAAAAAACGTTACCCACTTCCGTTTATCTCATCTGCCTTTGAACTACTGCAATCAGCCACAGTCTTCACCAAATTAGACCTCAGGAATGCTTATCACCTCATCAGAATCAGGGAAGGGGATGAATGGAAGACGGGATTCAACACACCTAGTGGACACTATGAGTATCTGGTCATGCCTTTCGGACTCTGCAACGCTCCAGCGGTTTTTCAGACATTCGTGAATGAGGTTCTAAGAGACTTTTTGAATGTTTTTGTGTTTGTCTACCTCGATGACATTTTGATATTCTCACCAGATGCCGAGGCTCATACAGTCCATGTCCGCCGGGTCCTTCAGAAGTTGTTGGAGAACCACCTTTACATTAAAGCTGAAAAGTGTGAGTTTCATGCGGCTACAGTATCTTACCTGGGCTACGTCATCTCTGCTAATCAGGTTCAAATGGACTTGGCTAAGGTCAGGGCAGTGGCAAATTGGCCACCGCTGAACAGCAGAAATAAGGTACAGCAACTTTTAGGTTTTGCAAACTTTTCTAGGAAATGTATCCGCAATTTTAGTTCGGTTGCCAAACCCCTGCATGATCTCACCTCTTCCAAAGTACCTTTTCAGTGGAACCCCCAGGCGGAGAAAGCTTTCCAGTGTCTCAAGGACAGGTTCTCCACGGCACCAGTGCTCACTGTCCCTGATCCCCTACGACAGTTTGTGGTGGAGGTGGACGCGTCCCAGGAGGGCATTGGGGCGGTGTTGTCCCAGAGGTCTGCCAAGGACAACAAGATGCACCCCTGCGCCTACTTGTCCCGTAAATTGACTCCATCAAAAGGAATTATGATGTGGGGAACAAGGAACTGTTGGCGGTCAAGGCAGCACTTGAAGAATGGAGGCACTGGTTAGAGGGGGCGGTACATCCGTTTTTAGTTTGGACAGACCATAAGAATCTGGAGTACGTCAGAAAAGCCAAAAGACTCAATTCATGTCAGGCCAGATGGACTCTATTTTTTAGCAGGTTCAACTTCACATTATCGTTTCGTCCGGGTTCACAAAACACTACACCTGATGCCCTGTCCCGCATTTATGACCCTGAACCTGTTGCCAAGGAACCCGAATCCATCCTTCCACTGAACCGTGTGGTTGGAGCGGTTTCCTGGCAGATAGAATCAGATGTGAAGCGGGAAAATGCTGTGAGCCGGGCATCGACTGGGCATCCGCATAACCGTTTGTTTGTTCCTGTTTCGCTCCGCGCCAAGGTAATCCACTGAGCTCACACGTCGCTACTCACATGTCATCCAGTTGTCAAGCAAACAATGTTTGTGATCAAGCAGCGGTTCTGGTGGCCTGCCATGGAAACGGCGGTCCCTGAGTATGTGGCAGCCTGTCCAGTGTGTGCCCGAAATAAGACCTCGTCCCAGGCCCAGGTGGGGCTACTTCACCCGCTTCCCGTTCCTGAACGGCCATGGTCTCATGTGTCTGTGGATTTTGTGACTGGATTGCCACCTTCGAGAGGTAACACAGCCGTACTGACAGGGGTGGACCGCTTCTCTAAGATGGTTCATTTCATTCTTCTTGCCAAGTTACCCTCTGCTAAGGTCACAGCAGAGGTCATGATGAATCAGGTCTTCAGGATTCATGGTTTTCCCAGGGATATTGTTTCGGATAGAGGCCCACAGTTTGTGTCACGTTTTTGGGAGGAATTTTGCCGGCTCCTCGGCGCCACTGTCAGCATGTCGTCGGGATACCACCCACAGTCAAATGGTCAAACTGAACGCCTCAACCAGGACCTGGAGACCTGCCTCCGATGTCTGGTGTCCTAGAATCAGGCCACCTGGAGTGACCACCTCACCTGGGTGGAGTTTGCGCACAATACCCCTCCCTCAGCGGCTACGGGTCTATCTCCTTTCCAATGCGTTTATGGCTACCAGCCTCCCCTGTTCCCTGCCAACGAGCAGGAAGTCATGGTTCCCTCAGCTCTTGCCATGGTTGCACACTGCCGTCAAATTCGGGCCGGTGCTCAACGGACACTCCTCCGGAGCTCTGTCCGGATGAAAGCTGCAGCAGACAGTCACCGACGTCCAGCTCCTCCTTACAGGCCGGGCCAGAGGGTTTGGCTGGCCACCAAGGACTTGCCCCTTCACGTCCCTTCCAGAAAGCTGGCGCCAAGGTTTGTTGGTCCGTTTCCAATTTCAAAGGTTTTTAACCCTGTCTCTGTGCGCCTACGTCTTCCCAGGTCATTGAAGGTCCATCCCACCTTCCATGTCAGCAAGGTTAAGCCGGTCAAGGAGAGCGCTCTGGTGCCCGCCTCCGATCCCCCTCCTCCCCCCCGGCTGGTCGGTGGCGGTCCGGTGTATACGGTCCGGGCTTCTGGCAGTCCGTCCCCGGGGCCGGGGGACGCAGTTCTTGGTGGACTGGGAGGGTTACGGTCCGGAGGAGCGTTCGTGGGTCCCCTCGCGTTTCATCCTGGACAAGGGCTTGATCCGGGATTTTCTTGCCCTCCGACCGGGGGGGGGGGGGGGGTCTGGGCCGTCGGGAGTCGGCCCTGGAGGGGGAGGGGGGTACTGCCATGTCACGCCCTTGATTGTTTTCACCTGTCTTCCATTACCTCTTGTGTATATTAGTCCTTGTCTCCCTTGTCTTGTTGCCAGTTCGTCAAGTTTCCTCTGTAAGGTTGGTCGTGTCTAGCTGTCAATGTACTAGATCCTGAATCTAGCTTATTCAAGTTGTAGTTAGTTTTTGATCCTTCAAGTGAGTGCTTTTTCTTTGTTCAAAGAACCCTTTTGTAAAAATAAATATATTTTAGTTTTACTTACCCTTGGAGTGAGTCGTGCAAATTGAGTCTACCAGTTCAAGCCAGAGGGCGTAACACTTGGTGTTTAAGAAACTAAAAAATGTAGTACATTGTTCAATGGAGATGTTGGTTGGGAGGGTCTTAGGGGGCTGCAGTAGATGACAAACTGTTGAGAAGAGGACTCTTCTATTGCCTTTTTCATCATTGATGATGTTGGCATAGTAGGAGGATCCAGCAGCACAGAAGCAGGCCTTGTATTGTAATAGGTATTTAGAATACATTTGGGCGTGAACTGACAGCCCAGTTTTTTTAACAGACGCTCAAGATTACGCCCAGTGGTTTTAAGCTGGCGGAGGTTGGGGAAGTACCAGGGAGCAGTGTGGGCAAATGAGACTGTATGGGTTTTCAGTGGGGTCAGGAACTCAAGTGAGGATGAGAGCCAATCATTGTGCCTAACCAAATCAACACTCATTATTCCTGAACGCAAACACAGATATTTGAACTAAACTTGGTGTGTGGCGTGAGTGTAATGTTGGAGGCCATTCTGTTGCGCTGGGTCCAGCTGCTTGGACCCCAGAATTGCAGCTTGCGGCTATATTTTAGACTTGTTTTCGTGAAAGGATGCACATTCCCAGTATTTGTTTGTGGTGCTAAACCAAAGTCATATAGTTGTAGTCAATACAATGTTGAATGGCCTGCCTAAAGGTAAAATGGTAGTATACATATAAATCTTCAGGACAAAAGTTGACTCATCTCAATTTCATTTATTAATTAATTAATAAATAAATTACAAAATTAATTTATTTTTGTCATGTCAACAAACATGCTAACGTTTTGACTAGGGATGCACCAATGTATCGGCCGTACATTTGTATGATTGAATGTGCTCAAATCACATTTCGGCAGCCGGTCAAATTTCGGCACAACACCGGTATTAACGTCAAGCGAAGTTAGTCAGAACTCAGAACAGCATCACTGTGGTTGCAATTAGTGATGGTAATTTCGGCTCTTTTGGGAGAGCCGGTTCATTTGGCTCCGTTCAGGAAAAAGAGCCGGTTCATTTGACTCTCGTTTGGCTCTTTGTTCAGTTACATGTGCCTGCTATGCTTGAAGCAGTCGGTGTTGGTTTACATTTGCTGACCCTTAACTATCATTTACATAGCCAACCTGACAAAACAATTATATTGATATAAGTCAAATAATGACTAGATAATCACTCCCGAGCTAAATTGTATAATAGGCGTAATTACAATACATTTTGGCTATATGTCTTTTTAAATTGTTTACAAAAGAAAAACAAATGCATGTATTTTTCTGGGAGATATGGTTTGAATTACTTTTTTTAGACAGCTAACCAATTATGTGATTTCCTATGAAAGACAAATTACCTGAAATTACCTGTTACTTTTTTGGCTTGTGTAAAACTGTCACGTCGATTGGGCTTACACAATACATTTGATTGGTTGTTGGCATGTCTGTCACTGAGGCTGTTCAGGGGTTGTCACTTGACAGTCTGGGGAACAAGGCAGAGAATCTTACTTCGAGCATTGCTGCATGGATTTTTTTGTAATCAGGGAGCCGACAAAACGGCTCTTTTACCAAGGTGATGCGGCTACGTTCACTGAAAAGAGCCATTCAAAAAGAGCCGTTCGTTCGTGTTCGTTAATTGTCACCCTTATGCGCCCTGCATAAGTTGGCAGACTGATAACTGCTTATCCAATAACTACAATGAAGAAGAGGGACTGTTCAACTACGTTTATTGAGTCATTGGAGGTAGGTTAAAACTGAAAAAGCATGTGTACATTAATCAACACAATGAGTGCGTTTACATGGACACTATTACACCGATCATAAACTGATAATGGTAATAATGAGATTATAAAAATGGTCATGTAAACACCTTTATCTGAATTCCGAAATCGGCGTTAAGTCTCAATCGGCGTATTCATAAACCAAATAAGACCCCTGGATTGTTGATTTTGGATTTTTTTATTTACTAATGAACTGTGGGTAATATGGGTTGGTAATAACTAATTGTAATCCATAGAAATAAGTAATCACTGTAGAGATGTTAAAGCTTCATCTTTAGCATTTCTTCAGGGATGCTAAGCATTGTGAAATGTGTTTTTTCATTTGGAAACACGGACTGGCTGTGATGCTGGTAGGTTAAAAATACCCTGCTCAACTAACAACTTGTTTCATATAGTAGGGCTGTTTGAGTCCAGAAAATGTGGAGTTGATTCCCATCCGTGATCATGGGAGGCGACAGGATCAACTCCAAGAATTGATTCCTATGAGCTTTTAAACAGAGTCTGAAAACATTGGGGGACAAGCATTACTATGAAGTGGGCGCTTGCAACTGAGACGAGTATTTAAACCTACCGGAACCACAGTCTGTCCAACACAACACATTTCACAATGCTCAGCATCCCTGAAGCAACACTAAAGATAAACATTCCCCATCCCTTTGGTGATGACTTATTTCTGTGCATTAAAACACCAACCCATATTACCCAGAGGTCCCAAGTACATCAAACAAGTTCTAATCCAGCACTTGAATTGACGAGCGAAATAGAATAGATTGTTTGTTGTTGTGCAACTTGTTAATCTTCAAAATGTATACATATGTATATACAAATGTATTCCCGCGTTCAATGCCTTTAATCAAATCAGAATATTTCCATGTTCTACCATTTCACTTATACCCGAACCCCCACAAGTAAAACTCGGTCGCCTATGGAGGATGGAAAGTGACATATCTATCAAGGAATGAAGGACTTATCCAAAAGAGGGTTTGAAAATCCCAAAACAATACTTTGAATAACAAAGTAGGCTATGTTACAATGAAATCCACAGATATATTAGGGTTTGGGGTAAAATTACTTTATTGTATGCCTAAGTGTAAAAAGGTTAAAAAAAAGGTTCTGTTTCCTATGCGCAAGTCTGGCCTCATAGGATTTGTCCTACGTTTTAAAATAAATTAAAACATTCAAAATAACACCTTTCTTATTGTAAAGATGGCCTACTCTGGTGAATAAAAACGCTGTATGTGTATGTTTTGCCCTGAAACATAAATTATGTCAACAACCTTGGGAAATGTAGATAAACAAAACATGACTGTTTGTTACTTAAGTTTTGTAGAACTAATATTGAAGTCCCTTGACAGAAGGAGGGGGGTGAATGAGATAGTTGTAAGCTTTTATGTAGTCAACATCAATAAATAAAATGACACACTTGACAGAACACTTGATGGAGAAAAACAGTTCCATAATCAAAAGGGGGCTGTCTTTTGGAACGATAAGTCCTTTTAAAGATCTCAAACTATCATCTGCCGCAAACAAGCCTAACTCAATTAACACTGCTGTGAGGTGGATGGAAAGAATCAGCCGCAGTACAGGGATTGGTCAACTCTGTCCTCTGTGACTGGAGGGCTACTTTTACTGTTAAGAGAGAGACAGAGAAATAAAGATATGCATTTTATTCTTCAATAATCATTATACACTTTCAATATCGGATCTGTTGCTTGTAACTGCCCATTACTTTCTAGAAAAAAGAGCTGTTTATAAAATGTCTTAGAATTATTATCCTACAAAAAAAAAATGAATTCACCAAATAACCTTAATTTCGGCCTAAATTCAGATACGTAATAAAATGAGTGCAGTTCATGGCTTTAATTCACATTAGCAGGGCTTTTTTTTTTTTTTAAATGACTGCCGTTGCTTTGAGAATGTGTTTTTTGTACTTTTTGTCTCTGCCAATTAATTTTATAATGCTGTTACTGTTTGTTACTTATTTTCAATGAAGCATCATACTTCAATAACACTTAGGAGATTAATTCTGTTTTCCATTGACTGCTCGGTGAAAAGCGACATGTGGCAGCTGAGAGCCATTTGCCATGTGACTACAGACGGTGTGAAAATGGCTACCCCAGTGACTGACAGGTCGCACGTACTGTCTTATGCCGTGACCAAACCCACTGGCCGCTGACTACCCGAGTGACTGACAGTCGCATATACTGGCTTATGCCGTGGTTAGACTGACTGGCTGCTGACTACCGGAGTGACTGGCGTTTGCATATACTGACTTATGCCATGACCACACTGACTGGCAGCTGACTACCGGAGTGACTGGCGGTCGCTTTTTCACTAACTAGGTGTCGTATATCCTGACCGGTCGCTGACTCTATGCTGCTGTAGAACTGACTTACGAGTCATTATGTTCCACTCCAGCAGCGTAACTAGGACCGCACCGGGCGACTCCATCAGAGGGGGTGACACCAAAATGAACATTTAGTAAAAAAAAAAGGTTTGCAGTGTTAAAGCAGAAATGTATAATTTTAATGAAAAATATCCCTGTAGTTAGTTATAACAACAACAGAAAATCGTAAGCTTTGCTTTCATGTACTGTCTACATTAATACACAGAACCTACAAGGCTAAAATTCTGCAAATTTACTTTCTGAGCTTTATCGTGTGGAGTCGTCTGCACGCGCTGCATCGTTTTTGTTGATTATTTTTAGCTTTGTCTTTTTTAATTGCAAGATATCACTTGCGCCAAGTACGTGCGGGTCGCAGCACCCTGTTTGTATGTTTATGTAAAGTAGCAAGAAAACAAGTATAGCAATTAATATAACAAACAATTAAGATCCAAAATATCGAAAATATTGATATTGATATACTGTGTGTAGTTTACATGTTCTCAAAAACATTAATCGGGTGCGCTATGTCTTGTTCTTGAGCTAACAACCAGTAAGAACATGGCTATGGACAGTTTAGCATATATAACTATATATAACTAGATAACTAAAAGGAAAAATGTATAATATGTAATGTTTATACGACGAGTGGGGCTCCTTCAGCTCCCTTTGATAGCTCAGTATATTATCGGATAGTGGGGGACACACACACACACACACACACACACACACACTATGAGTCACCGCACCGGGTGATACCAACCCTTGTGCCGCTGCTGTTCCACTCACTAGGTCTGGCGCAAGAGGCCAGCCTTGAAAGTTGATTGCCAAGTTAGCTGAACACTTGGCAGTAAATAGCTAAACGATCTGGTTCTTCTGAAAATAGCATTAGCAAGCTTGTAGCTATAGTCCGCATATAAGATGGGTATTTTTTGCATCGGAATGATCAAACCCCATTTCCCAATCTATCGCTGATAACTTATTTTGATGTAGAACAATTAATTCTTACCAACCAAAATTTGCCACAACTCGTAAGTGGGCCTACATCACACAACATCTCCTCCAGCACTTTAAGTCCAGACTGAGATGCAAAAGGGCTGCATTTTCGGTTAACAACAATGTTGCCGAGACAACACTCGCACACAGTCGACTCAAGTTCACTTGGATATAGGCTACTAGACCCTGACATTGCTAATTTAAATAGCATAGCAACCTAATCAACATACATTATAATAACACATCCCCCTATAAAACCAACACCAGGCTATATAAATATGGTTATTAACGAATAAACGCATGTGAAATACAACCACAGTTGACTTGAGGTAGCTTATGTAGGATGAGTCGTTCATAGCTTAGGCAAATGAAATACGGATAGCCACAACAATTAACACTTTTAACATTATTATCTAGTTAACAGCTGTCTTGCCCTCTTCGTTTAACTAGCTAACGTTAGCTAGGTCAGTAAAAATGACTGTGATAAACATACCGTTAACCAGTATTCTCTTTTGTAAATACACAAAGCACTAGCTTATTAAATATTATAATGTCGAATTGAAGGACCAAGCCCCCACGGGTGCTTACTGTCACTGAACTAAACTTGCAGGTCGGAGACAGAAACCTGTGGGTCAGTGACAGCGACCTGTGGGTCGGAAACAGCGACCTGTGGGTCGGAGACAGCAACAGGTCGGAAAAGGCAACTAGTAGGTCGGAAAAGGCGACCGCTAGGTCGGTTTCTAAATGGCCAATGGTCACTTGGAGGATCTTACCCCTGCTGCAAGAAGCCTAACTCTCCTTTACAATCACTCACTAAATGTTTACAATTGGGTAGGTGAGCCGCTTGCCTAAGACACGTTTTAAGATGCGCAGTTGTACTAACTAATCGCGGTAAGGCGGTCAGTCCAATCACTGGACATCAGTGACGCACCCATCTTGTTATCGTAAAGTCATTCTTCTTCTTATTATTATTATTAGGACTGTTTTTGGCGCCTTAACTACGCTCGCGGTTTTGACCCTATCGATTCCATTCCAGTACCCAAAGGTCTTGGTTAATGCAGTCCAGTGTGCTTGTATATAGCTATGTGATCGGTTTACATGCTATATTTTTTATTATTATTTTTAATCGCATTTTGTCCCCATTGAAATTACTGGGGATGGAGTTTTCACAGCCATATACTGCCATGTAGCATTGATGTTATGTAATTGCATGTTGTTACATTCGTATACTGACTGTCTTGGCTATTACGCCAAACACTAGTTGTTATCTGCATCAATGACTCCGTCTCTTCATTTGACGTAAACATGGTGTCAGTAGTGGGATCCCCAACTCAAATACAACTCACAAAAATGCTGCACCAACAGTTCAGGACATCTGCACGAATATGCCTGTGAGTATGTAACGGCAGCACCTTATCGCTAATTATTCCTAATTATATGGCCCCTAGCCATGGATAGATGCTTCCCCCTTCCTGTTGTAATGAACAGTGTTGGGACAAACGTGTACAGTAAATTCACTACTATTCGTGGTAATTAGTAAAGTAACAAATTATTATTCACATTTGAGTAACTAAATTAGAGTTGCTGTAAATTTATAAGGGGCCGTTACTAGTTACTGTTATTTACCCCATTTTACTGATAACAAATGTGTATTTTTTTGCCTCCTGGTCACTCTTTACTGTTTATGCTCAAACGTGACTCTTTCCTCTTTATATTTCTGTGTGCAGTTCGGGAGCTCACCATTCTGTATAGACCCCCTTCTTATGCCCCCTCAGAGTTATTTCATTAGCCTGAGGAACAAGGTTACAGCTAACCACAAATGCTATGTAGGGTTTGCTAATGTTATTTAAAACTGTATTGTTACCTAAGTATGTTTCATGCCGAAGTACATACTTTTTAAGGAGTGCCTGGTATTCTAAATTCTAAACATTATTTTGAGCTGGGACTGTAAGCTGTGAGTTTTGAGACTTGTTGGTTGGCCATTTGAGGCTAGAATAAATAAGTTGAACAAATATTTTGTGTGTGGTTTATGCATTACTTAGCAGACAATTCGTGGTTTATTATATTATTATTTGTGTTGCTGTTTTAAAATATATGTATATATCGGTTACCACAGAACGATCACAAATTAGCAGTGTGGGTATAAAAAAATAAAGCCTAAACTGCCAAGAGTTTGAGCAAATTAGGAAACTCAAAAGTTACTAACCCTAGTAACGCATTACTTTTTTAAGGTAGTATAGTAACTTTTTAGAGAGGTAACAAGTAACATACTAAATACAAATTTCCAGTCACTAGCACAACACTGGTAATGAACAACATTTGCATAGTGTTCCATCTTCACTTGCTATCAAGAATTGAGTGTTAGTGAAATAATAACTGCTTAGAATAGTCAATGCAAACCACCACACATTGACTGTATTAAGTCAATGCTGTGTAGTGGAAGTAGTGAACTTACAATATTCTTAAAAGACAACACAGGCATTGTACAAAGGCAACGCAATACTAGTTATAATTTTGTCATTATGGAACGCCACATTAACATACGCTAAGCCACGTCAGTTAGCAAGCTCATCAAGACAAAAGACAGTGTGGCTGCATGATTGGTTCACGTGCAATTTTCTTATTATTTTTAATCGGTGTTTTGAACCCATGCAATGAAATAAATAGAGAGCGCAGTACATGTTCCATCTGTATGGTTGTAGCGCTCATCAGTCTTGTTAGATATAAACTTATCTGGAGCAAGATATATAATACGTACAGTAGCCCTATTGAAGTGTTGGAAAAATAACGATGGTGGGTCTAGCTAACCTAGGAGTTAATGCTAAAAGGTCCATCACGTTAACCCAAGTCAAGGAACGTAGTCATCATGACAGCTCAGGTCAGTCTAATAACTGCGACGCATCACATCGCATTTGCTCAGGGAAATGTTTTTTTTTTTTAGAAGGGGTGGTTTACCCAAAGGGTCTAGGTCCAAAACCATATATCCAAATCACATCAAAATTACAGAATAGAATCCTCAGATGCTCAACATCAACCGCCTAAAATATCTTGTTGATATCTCTAAAAATGAGCTCACAGCACATCAAAATGTATTACTGTAATCACTACCGTGTATTCACTTTGTCATATCTCACTGGTTCACTAAATAATCTGCGTTCAAAAAATAGATACAAATCCCAAGACTGATTTCATGAAGCATTGAAAATTTCAGAACTCTATCTTGAAAACTGATATTTTTTATAAATATCTGAGTTTAGTAGTTTTTTGGTTGGATTTGATACTTTGACACTTGAACTATTTGAAACAACTCCGAGACCGTAACACCAAATTGCACCAAAATCGCTGTATTTCATCCTCAGATGGTCTACTTTCAATACAAAACCAATCTTGTCCATACATTAGAAATTATTATTAATAATAATTCAGCCCACAGTGCGTCAAAATGTATTACCGTTAAACTTCTTCAATATTTGACCAATTTATATCATGCTTCTATACAATATTTATCTTATTATTCCCATTCCGACTTAAACACTGTATCTTTTATAAATGTTAAATGTTTACAATTATAATGTATTAGGTCATTTTATAGACAGCAGGGGGCGAGTTTCTTTTGATTGTTGCAAACCATCTTTAGATCACTTTTAATGTGTGGTAGTGTGACTTGGGTGTCCATCAAAATGAACTGTTTTAAACAAACATTTAAAACAAAATCACAAGAAACCTATGAAGACACATGACTACATGAACAGCCTAATTTGTGTTTTTTTCTTCTTTTTCCCCTTAATGTTATTTTTTTATGTTATTATGTTTACATAGCCGGCCACCACATACACTGCTTACAGTTAAATTCTCTTTTTGCATTTGATTTGAATGCATAGTACTGCTCAACAGAGCGTTAACCCTAAACCCCACCAATGCCTTCCCTAAAAGAAGAGTTTCTGTCTCTCTGTGCCTCAGTTGCATGGAAAAGATCATCTCCCACCAGCTAAGATTCAACACAAACCATGCTGTTTATATATCTGCTGCTGTGGGTAACTATGTCTCTGAAAAACATTTGTGGTGACTTACAATTCACATCAAGGTGTCACAGATTCATAGTTTGTCTAGTCGTTTATTTTACTTTGCCTTTTTTTTCAAACAGGTGTGCACAGTGCTCTGGATCTTTCCCAGTCAGACTCTATGATTGTGAGGCCAGGAGAAACTTTGAGCCTGAACTGTAAAATCACTGGGTATTCTGTAAGTGATGGAAGTGCGAGCTTTGCCACTGGCTGGATCAGGCAGCCTGAAGGGAGAGCAATGGAGTGGACCTCCCAGATCTGGGACGATGGAGATATCTACAAACATGCTGCACTAACCAACAAATTCAGCATCTCTAGAACTGCCGTAAGTAACTCTGTTTCTTTGAAAGGACAGAGTCTGCAGGCTGAAGACACCGCTGTGTATTACTGTGCTCGATACAAACCACAGTGATACAAACCACAAGCAGATCAGAATAAAATCTCCAAAACCCCTGTGATAAAAGCACACCATGCAGAGCACAAATGTTGAGCTAAACAAGCTTATTGTGTGACAATGAAAAAGTATTCCTAAAATTAAAATTACCATCAGTTTATAAAGATTATTGTTAATTTTATATAGACCAGCGTTTCCCAACCGGTGTGCTGTAAGACATCATCAGGCGCGCCGAATTTTAGGAAAGTCACATGTGGGAAAGATAAACAAACGTTTTGATTCAGTTTAACATCTGAGGCCTATACTACGAAGGGGGTTTAAATTACTCAGATCTAACTTGGGGCTATCAATGAAAGTCGGGCTTGACAAAATGATTACCTAAATTGGTGTTAAACGGTACTACGACCGTGGTTAAGATAGTTTTTTAAAGTTTTAGGATCACTGTGTCTCGTAATCGGGTATCTTGAAGTTGTTCACACTATATGACTTATCAGCGACAGGGGGGTCACAGATTACAAGATACTTTGCTCCTCTGAATACTATGATGGGAATGACATATGACTTGCTAATCAGTGACCTAATGAGCATAGACTCACTGATTGACTGAACTGATTGAATCGAATACAAGTATGACTGACAGCGAGCACGGGACATACGAATGCCTTCTACACACTACACTACAAGACGTAAGATTGCTGTGCTGCACACACTACATGACTGTCTTGTAATGGGGTATCTTGATGTGGTTGTGGGGTTCACGCTACAGCACTATGTTGGGAGGCAGGGTGTTCTTAGTTTCTTAGATGATATCTGCGGCCTGACGGTAGCAACAAAAACTCCTTGGACAGGGTGGATAAAATCAGCCAGGATTGACTGGGCCTTCTTCAAAGTCCGGACCTTGTATAAATGTGTGAGGTTGTTCAAGGTAGTGCCTGCAATTCTGCTGCACACGATGCCCTGCAGTTTGTTTATTTTTGAGGTTAAGTGACCCGTACCAGCTGACAAAGGAGAATGCGAGGACTGATTCAAGAAAACATGAATAAAAAATTCTCTTAAAAGCATTGTCAACATTAAAACTTCGAAGTTTGCAATAAAAGTACATGCACTGATGGACTTTACTACACACTGCAACCACATGAAGCTCGAAAGTCGGCGTGTTATCAATTACAGTGCCTAGATATTTGAACTGCTGCACAACCTCAACAGCCTGATCATTAATCACCAGTGGAGATAAGATATTTGTGTAGGTAGGCCTATTTGTATTTTAAGAGTGTGGGGAGGGAGTGCAGATGAGGGAGGTGTAACTGCAAGCCCATAGGCGAGACATTCATATGGTTTCACTTCCTGGTTAGAGGGTGTGCATTAAGCTAGATTAGAATGTAGCCCTGTGTGTAGTGGTTCTTCAACTTAATGGAAGAGTTGGTTGTCCTGGTGTGGCTGGGTGCCCCAAATTGTTTGAAGCTTTCATACTTATTTGTACTACACCTCGTTGCATTTGTGATTATTCAGGCTGATATTAATGGCAATGCTTTCCTGCAAAGTAAAACAAACATTCATTACAATACTATTACCAGTCACTATCTCACTAGCAGTGGGTTAATACCCCTTTTTATACGCTTCACAACTTTTCAGGTACATGATGGACAGGCTTTTTCTCCTAATTCTAAGAACCAAATAAAGGGAGTCGTGACACATTTTTTTATACTTTTCTAAAATGTAATGATACGCATACTGTTGGTGTTAAATTATATATCACTGTTACAGATTGTAAACCTTGTATATCAACTGCCAAACTCCATCTCCATATTTTTTGTTCATTTCTTAATTTACTTAAAACATTTTCTCAAGATGTATTTGCATGAACCAAGCATAATTAATTTGTTTACATTGTTCCACACAACTCTCTTTGCAATCTGAAAATGTATGCTCCTCCCATTTTTGGTTAAAAAGGGATGAGAGGCTGCTTGTCTCTCTGCGACCAGTTGAGGTTCCACATAAACTATGTTGTATCCTGTATCTTTGTTGCTGCTGGCAGCTGCGTCCTGTGAGTGATCTATACTCTAAAATTACACAACATGGGTATTGAAAATTTTTTATTGTACAATAAGTACTAGTTTATGTGCATTATCTTTGTATATTTTGCATACTTTTCTCCAGGCGTCTCCAGTCAGGTGGTGTTGACCCAGCCAGGCTCTATGACCCTGGAGCCTGGACATTCTCTAACTCTCACCTGCCAGGTCTCTGGCTACTCTTTGACCAGTAGCAGTTACTGCACCAGTTGGATTCGACAGCCCTCTGGAAAAGCGCCAGTGTGGATTGGATACATTTGTAGCGATGGTAGCACTTACTACAGTGATAAACTGAAAAACAAGTTCACAATCTCCAGAGACACTTCCATAAGCACCACAACTCTAAATGGACAGAGTCTACAGGCTGAGGACACATCGATCTATTATTGTGCCCGCTACCACAATGATACAATCAAGCAGCTCCCCTAGACAAAAACGTATATTTACTATCAGTACAGAATAAAGTAAACTGTTAGCACATCTATAATGCATTATATAGTTATACTATAGTGGTAGTAACATCAATATGAATTATTAATATATTTGTATTTGTTAACCCTTTCAATTTCCACCACTTTGATCACGATTGGATAAATAGTTACATATTTTTTTAGAAAATCAACAATGACTTTTTTGCTAAATTCCTAGAACACCAGTCAACAAAGGAATCAATGAGATTATTAAATGCTATTGTTTTATCCTCTGATATACAACTAACAATAGCAGTATTATCAGAAAGTGATGTGTAATAGTGCTGGAGCCAAATACGAATACGATTTTTTATTTGTATTTGAAAAAAAGTAAAATAGAGCTGCTCTTCCTCATAACCAGCATTGTGCTAGTTACTGGAAATTTGAATTTAGTTACAGTTACTCGTTACCTCTTCAAAAAAGTTACTTTTTTAACCAATTACTCTACTTCACCAATTCCATCGGCATTTGGCATAAACCCAACAACATGACACTGCATAGTGAATGTGAGTTAAGTTGTATTTGTTTAACGTTCAAATATAATTCTGCTGACTTGAATTGGACACGGCACTGGCTAATATAACACGTATCAAGTGTTTCCCCTATGCATTCAACAGCAGCGAGCGCTAACCATCATAATTTGGATAAGGAGTTAACGATATATCCATGGAGTCTAAAACGTTGGCTAGTAAAAAGGCACCATAAATGATAGCTTATGATAGCTATACTTCAAAACAGCAGCAGGTTAGGACAACTCACGCTTCTGTGCTTTGAAATAAGTGAACCAAAGTTAGCTAGCCGAAAATGTGGTTTGCTAACCTAGTAACTAGTAGCTTGTCAATGACAGTCTCTAAAGGCCAGTTCAGATATGATTGCAACTGGTTGCAACTGACAAAAGAATCCGAACGTTTAATCTTAAACTCTCTAAAACTGAGTGGTTCACAACAGAGCAGTGTTGTGTATTAATCAATTAGAATAAATTACAACCCCATACAAAATATTGGAAGTCGAAAGCCAAAGTTTCAGAAGAGTAGGTTTTATTCAGCCGAATAACATAAGCATGCAACTGCAAAAATCTACTACTACAATCTACCATCTACTACTACGTACATACACAGTTCACCCTTTTTATGCCCTTTGCATTCAAATCAAGACAGCCTCCAAAATGCAAGTAGACCATGCCTTTTTTCTAATCACCTCTGACCCATCTGTTCTCTGGAGACTGCCTGTCTCATGACCTTTAGAGCTTCACCCCACTTTACAACTAGCCCCAGGTAGCCAAAATAACTCGGACCAGCAGCGGCCCAAATCCGGCACGCCGTAAGAAATCACTCTGCCCCGAGTCTGGGTGCCGGACTCATGCCGGACTCGTGATGAATGACGCCCCAGAATCGGCCTAAGTACACTGGGCCGATTCCAAACGACTACACTAAGTCGACGCTGGGCCAAACATGGCCAGTATTGGTCCAGAATCACCCCGATAAAAGTGCTGGAACTGGCGCAAGTCTGGGCGCCGCAATCATGCCAAACTCATGATGAATTATGCTTGAATATAGGGGCACCCGAAAACCCCTCTGACATTAAATAGGTTATATTATTTCAATATGCTTCATTATGAGTATAAAATAAAGACAAGCAGACCAAGTTAATACCAATAAAACAATATTTTTGATAATAAAACAATTTCAAAATGTGTAGGATTTTAGATAGTAACATCTATTTGTGTAGGGTCTAGATCCGCAGAGGAGCAGGCCTGCCGCACAGCGCGTTCTCTTCTCCCTCCGTCTCTGTCGGATGCCAACTGCAGCCAGCGTTTAATGCATTTTTCTATTTCGCCATCAGAAGCAGCAGCACTCGGCGAGTTCCGAAGGACAGCCTCTTTGTTAAGGACATAGAGATATAGGACAACATAGATTAAGATATCTGGCCTATTACACAAGAATGTATTATTGCCTGATGTAGATGGCTCGTAATTGGTCAAACAACATCCATCCATTAACTTTACCGCTTATCCTGTACATTAGCTATCCCAGCGGACACAGAGTTACTGAGTAACCCTGGACAGGTCGCCAGTCTATCACAGGGCCGACATATAGGGACAGACAACCACTCATACTCACATTCACACCTACGGGCAATTTAGAGTCACCAATTAACCGGCATGTTTCTGGACTGTGGGAGGAAACCCAATATGAACACGGGGAGAACACGCAAACTCCACACAGAAAGGCCCTTGGGTCAGGTGGGGATTGAACCCAGGACCTTCTTGCTGTGAGGCAACAGTGCTTACCACCGAGCCACGTGCTGCCCTCAAACAAACAAATCAAACAACATATGATTGATTAACCTTACAATAATTAGCAAATCAAACTTACTGAGAACAACATCTTTTATGGCAAGTGGCTCAAAGCCATACTTTCCATTCACACCCCTCCAATTTATTTTCCTTGCCAAGTTATTTGTCATAATTTTGGACATGATTCTCCACACTGATTCCTTCACAGTTATTCCTCCGGCCAGCCCAAAATAGGTGACCTGAAAGACAAAATGAAATGATAAATCAATAGCATCTTAACCTGTAGTATGCCTTAAACATCCTATTGACAAAAATTTTTTTTATTGAAAATTGGTAACATGCTTAATATGAAATTAAAAAGATTTGCGTACAAATTTTTGTTTGTATTCTGGCTGGCCAGAAATGCTGTCCTCCAGTTGGTGAAGATCCTTCAGGGAGGTGACAGGAAAGCCATGGACTTGGTCGCCAATTAATACCAAATAATATAAAACAAAAACTACATTCAGTGCACTTGAAAATTAAGTGATACTAATAACAAATAATAATTAGTTTGAATGTGCTGCAAATCACACTTACGATCACACGCAGACTGGTGAGATCTGTGGGATATGTGTTCCCCGGCCTGGCTGGAGGATGCTAGGTTACTTGGATTCCCTTGATTTGGTTCCTGTATTTTTTGCTGATTCATTTGAGAACAATGTTCGGGGCAGGGGGCAAGTCATTCGGATGCCTATTTTGTAGGGGTTGTTTTGGCTGCTCATCCACGTCCTCCACCTCGCTTTCCGTGAAAATCAGCCTATTTATGCCTCTGTTGAACAAAAGAGTTTGTGTTTTAATATCTGGATTTGAAATCAAACAGCAAAATAGCCAGGTTACAAGACCCTGAAATCAAACGGCAGTAAGCTAATAGCCAAGACCTATGTTTTAATTGTGAAAAGAGTTTAATTTTAATTTCTAGGCCTACCTTTTCTTTCTTTTTAAATATGCTGGCCGCTGGTCATCTTCCTCCTCTGTTTGGAGATCCGACGTTGCCAGTGCCCTGGGGAGCAGCAACCTCACCTGACTGAATTAACCTGTAAAAATAGCAATTAATCCAATATGTTTATAGTCATCAGATTGCAAATACCTTTTTCTCATATAAAACTTTGTCATTTGGACAACCACTTATATCTGATCGAGATTCTCACTTTTAGTGGCCCTGATCTGGATGGGGAAAAATCCCCAAGATTCAGCAGGAGAGTCTGCTCTCATTACTGCACGGTCACATCGACCCCTGTCTTTGTGGGGTGGCTAGAAGCTTTTTCCATTATTTACCCATGATGATGGGACTACTTCTGTGTCCCCTGTGGTGCGGAAGTCCACAATATGGTACATTCTCTGTGAAAAAAACCGAAAACATTATAAAATACAAACACAAATTATCATAATGTTAAGACCAAAATCACGTACCCTGAGAACAAAAGCATTTACATTGGCTATTATTTTTGCTGTTTTGTAGTTGGGTGAGCTTGTTTGGACCAAAAACAATAGACATTAATGTTTAATGTTCTGTGAAACATCAAAGATTGGAAACATTTATTTGGATGACTTGCCAAAGATGGATATCAACCGTACTCTGTAGGTAAATCTGTATACAAAATGACAATGAAGATTGTAAGTAGTTTTTTTATTTAATAAATCAAAAAAGCTCATATTGATTGACTTAAAGCTTTATAGACTTTTCTGTAGTTAATTGAACAAATTGAAAGCAAGAATATAGTTTCTATGTCAAGTCATGTTTGTTCATGTTTGTAACGTTTCAATCAACCACAAACACTTTAAATCAGTTTGTAGAAATAATATATATATAATTATTATTATCATTATTTTTTGTATTGATTGTGCAACTCCGTAATCAATGTTTTCGGTCAACCTACGTTTGCAACTAGTACGCTAACTCACGTTACCCATTTAATAGACAGACCGCCAAAGCATGTTTGTGACATTGGAGGGTGGCACACCGCAACCGTTGTTAGTAAACACTTTATAATCTTTTTCACAAAATTGTATCGTAAGAGGAGTGGGTAAAGTACTGTAAAACATTGCCTAACTAATTGAACATTTCTTATGATACAAAACCAAATTATTTTGGTCATGGGAACACTGACCATGGTCTCTTGCTAATGTTAGCTTTCTAGCTAACGTCTTCAACCTTGCTTGCTAATGTTAAGCTATCAAGTGAAGTAAATTTTACGTGAATACATTTTTTGTAGATAGCTATTGATTTCAGTTTCATACAGTTGAAACGTTTTGTATGGTAGATAAATGAAAGTTATCTACCGTAGATAACGTTGCAAATTCAGTCACTGAAAAAAAGTTCCTTTAAAAAAAAAAAATACTGTTGGCTTGGACAGGCTACACGATCTAGCAGCACTAACAAAATTCTGAATCAAGTAACAACCAAAATCGATTAGAAATAACACTAAATATGGTGTTCGTGAGGGACTCGGAGTAGAGCCCCTGCTTCTTTGCATAAAAAGGAGCCAGTTGAGGTGGTTCGGGCATCTAGTAAGGATGCCACCTGGCCGCCTCCCTAGGGAGGTGTTCCAGGCGCCTCCAGCTGGGCGGAGGGCGCGGGGCAGACCTAGGACCAGGTGGAGGGATTATATCTCCACACTGGCCTGGGAACGCCTTTATGGTTGGAATCCCCCAGTCAGAGCTGGTTAATGTGGCCCGGGAAAGGGAAGTTTGGGATGCCCTGCTCAGGAACTGCTACCTCCGCGACCCGACCTGTGGGGGTGTTTTTCAGCAGCAGGAACCGGACAAAGCGGATGACAGCAATGTACAGAGAGATGATGATGATGACTAAATATGGTGAAAATATAATTTACAAACTATTTGACTAATTATATATATACATGCTATATATACTTACAGTGCCTCCGTAAAGGGTGTGAATACTTATGTACATGTGATATAATTTATTTTTATTTTTAATACATTTGCAAAAAATTCAAAAAAACTTTTTTCACTTTGTCATTATGCGGTATTGTGTGTAGAATGTTGAGAAAAAATTTGTATTTAATCCATTTTGAAATTAGGCTGTAACATAATAAAATGTGGAAAAGTGAAGGGGTATGAATACTTTCCGGATGCACTGTATATATATAATATGAGCTACCGCTATTTCACTACTAATAAGTTAAATCTGCCTCTAGGTTCTTGAAAAGATGCAATATCTATCGCCAATAGTATCGGTTGCTTAGATTAGAACTTCTAGAAGCCCATTCCGTTAAATTTAATTTGCTACCAGTTCTGACTCACGTGAACTAGAACAAGTTGAACCATGTAGGTCTGAATTACTTCAAAACAAATGTATTTGTTATGTTAAAGTAGATCAAAAGTTACATTATATAGATAAAACATCAAAGGAAGTTACCTGCTGTGTGTAAATGTCTTTACTTACCACATAACTGATCTATTAAATGTTGGTCCCCTGGCCTTCTCAATGTAAGTTCTTCTGGCCTGTAGACTGGCCTGGATTCAAGTAGAATAAATCTTGTTTTCACAAGGCTTGGGAGGAATATAATCGGTCTGTATGCATAGCTCTGAAATTGCTTGTATTTGATAATGTTTAAATTGTTAAGAAATCAGCTGTTTGGAAGCCGTTTGTGCCTTCCTAAAAAAAATTATGTTTTCAAAGTGACTTGATTGCTGGTGATAAAATAGAAGGCAAGCATACTTTGCGTCTCAGCCAGAAAGACTAATTTATATAGTTTTCAAATACACCATTTGGAATTAATCTTACTGCCCAAATGTACTGTTAAACTGTTAACAGTTTGTTTTTTGTTTCTCTCACTCTCTAAGTGCTACAGAAGAAAGGAATGGCTGCCTGTTCTTGGCACAAGAGGATCAAAATCTATTTCCTTGTTGTATCTGACTAGTATTGCGTTTGGTGTGTACTTTCTAGATGACTTGACTTGTAAACACTGATGTATTTTGAGTCAACAGAACTAGAGTAAAGGGAATTGAATAGTAAAGACCCTCTGAACATAATGTACTTTGTAGCAGTCTATTCATTACAAAGTATGTTCTATAACCCCCCCCCCCCCCATTATTGCCAATAACAAATGGTTCCTCCTGAAAGGAAACTGTACCCATTTGCATTAAAGTATCTATATTAATGGACATTGTACAAATAGTTTTTGAAGATTTTGCTGCTTTTTATTTATATTTTTAAATAAACAGTTCTAACTCGGATGAGTTAAAAACATTTTGCTCTCACTATTCCTCGTTATTTTTATGTAATAGTCATTGTAATGATGTACTTACAAGGGGCAGGAGAGAAGGAAATTATCCTTATAGAAGCCAAGGAAAAATGTGTGCAGGGAGTGGAGTGGGGCTTACACTTGTAAATAACTGTCAAAACTGAACACCATTTTAATTCTGAATGTTTTTACACTTTTTTAAAAGGGAAAAACGTTAAAACAAATGAATATAAGGCATTGTAATTACAGTCTTCATGACTTCACAATTTGTGCACCTTATTGTTTCGAAATAATTCGAAATAAAATTTTAAATAAATAACCCCTCCTTTTCTTTGTACATCTGCCCCTAGCATCTGTTAATCCCAAACTACTCATGTACTCTCAGGGTGACGAACAGTCTGACAAATATTGCATTCCTACAAAGGCCTCTTACAATCATTAAGTGTTATTGCTTCCCTTTTTCCTGTCTCCTCTGTTTTTCTTCATTTGATGTCCGGCAAATATTGCATTCCTCGCCAAATTTCAACCCCCCCCCCCCCCCCCTTTTTCTTCAATCTCTCTCTCTCTCTCTCTCTCTCTCTCTCTCTCTCTCTCTCTCTCTACTTCTCAATAGTGACATCTACTATTAAACTATTGTTTTACCTACAAACCTTTAATATTGATTACAAATACTTGACTATAAAAAGGGTATCTACTTGTTAACACTAAATATACTATAGCAGTTGAAAAACGGCTCTGGTTCACACCAAAGCAACTAGCAAAAACACAAATGACCGTTTCCATAGTAACGGCATAGCCCGCTACAGTTAGCTAACGTTAACAAACATCATTTCATAATTGTATTTCCTTATTAGTATGAGCTAGTGTATGACAATGGTTTTTATTTAGCTGCGATTGGCACCATAGCTATATGATGCCGAGTATATAATTTTAGTAAACGCGCTAACGAATAATGCCTTTTGACATAAATCTGGCGCTATATATGCTTCCTAACGTTCTAAAACTGCCCTTGGCGATTTGACAAGCCAAATCTTCTGCGGCGACATGAAACGGCTTCAGCCACCTTGCTTGCCTACTAGGTCAGACCGCTGCTACTTTTGTCTGTGACGTTCTAAAACCGTTTCGTTAGGTCGCGAATCTTTGGTCAGAACTGGCCTTAAGGCACCATTTAGCTTATATAGCTACCGCGGTAAAGATAGCATTACGTTTGATATTCGCTTGATGTTCAAATTTAGTGGCTAATAATTTTTTACTCTTATGACATAAATGTTTCAAAGCAATTGCGTTTGACTCATCTTGATTTGTGAAATTGTATTCTATAGTTTTTTCGTCATACTTAGCTTTTTCTCAAAAATCGATGTTTTGTATTTTAAAACGCATTAGATTGACAATAAACTATTGTAGAAATATCAGAACAACTGTATCTTATTCAGAATGATTTGTGAATTTTTTCACAAATAAGGGCTGGGGGTGTACGTGTGTGTGTGTGTGTGGGGGGGGGGGGGGGGCTGTCTAGCTAGACAACTATAACAGCTGGATTTGTTCATTTATTTACAAAAAATTTAAAATGATATACAATTATTTATTTAACACATACTAGAGGTTACATAAGATGTGTTTTTAGATTTGTGAAACCTCTAGATGATTTGTGAAACACAGTCAAAGAAGGAAAAAGCATGTTTTTCCCATTAGGAGTACACAAACACAGGTCTAGCTGGACAACCGTAGCAGCTAGACCACTAAAACTTGAACTATATCTGTAAACATACACTACAGGTTATATAAGATGTGTTTTTAGATTTGTGAAACCTCTAGTTGATTTGTGAAACACAGTCAAAGAAGGAAAAAGCATGTTTTTCCTATTAGGAGTACACAAACACAGGTCTAGCTGGACAACCATAGCAGCTAGGCCACTGAATTTTGAACTATATCTGTAAACATATACTACAGGTCAAATAAGATGTGTTTCTAGATTTGTGAAGCCTCCTCTTTATCCATCTCTGTCTCCTCCACCTCGTCTATCTGTGAAGCCTCCTCTTGATCCGTCTCTGTATCCTCCACCTCGTCTATCTGTGAAGCCTCCTCTTTATCCGTCTCTGTATCCTCCACCTCATCTATCTGTGAAGCCTCCTCTTTATCCGTCTCTGTATCCTCCACCTCGTCTATCTGTGAAGCCTCCTCTTTATCCGTCTCTGTATCCTCCACCTCGTCTATCTGTGAAGCCTCCTCTTTATCCGTCTCTGTATCCTCCACCTCGTCTATCTGTGAAGCCTCCTCTTTATCCGTCTCTGTATCCTCCACCTGGTATGTCTCTGTATCCTCCACCTGTAATGTCTCTGTATCCTCCACCTCATGTAATGCTGTATAACTAAGGATGTGTTTTTTGCTTTTTTTCCTTTGCTTAACAAAAACTGCCGTCCTCACACCTTTTCTGTCTGAGTGCCAGATAACGGACAACCATTTTTTGTGTTTAATAGAATCTTTCTTGAAAACTCTAACAGATAATATTTTCCAAATGTTTGATTTCCAGGGTATACGTTTTGCAAGACATTTTATTCGAAGAAAATTATGAATTAAGTTTTCTTTTCCTCCAGCTTCTTCCCACAGATCTGGAAAACCCGGTCTTTCACCTCTTCTACGTGTAATCATTGTGACTGACAACAGGACAAGATGGAAGTCTAGTTTTTAAAACATGTCAGATTTAGCAACTGCAGTCTCTATATCTCTTGAAAGAAATGAGATGAAGAAAGGAAAAACAAAGAATAAGGTTTAAGAGAGTGGGTGGTGCTATGGGGGTGTGGTCTTAAAATTTAAATAAAAAAATAGGGCAAAAAAATTCCATTTTCCCACGTCTTACTCTATCTGCTGCGAAAACCTGCATTTTCTCGCTAGAAAAAGAGAAAGGGGGTTAAAAATGTTTGTTGAGATTTCACGGATCTAAAAACAAATCATGTGAAATGATTAATCATTCTAGGAAAAACAAGTGTTTTCCCATTGATCGTGTTTAACAAATAATGTAGATGTTTCACAAATCAAAAAACACATTTATTTTTTCTCTAGTATGTGCTGACAGATGTAGTCCATGTTTTAAAAGTTTAGCTGCAATGGTTGTACATCTAGACCAGGCCTTACTTAATCATAATAGGAAAAACAAGTATTTCTCTACTTTGTGTTTCACAAATAATGTAAAGGTTTCAAAAATCTAGAAACACATCTTATTTGACCTCTAGTATGTGTTGATAGTTGTAGTCCATGTTTTAAAAGTTTAGCTGCAGTGGTTGTACATCTAGACCAGGCCTTGTGTAGGCCTACTCCTAATAGCAAAATGCACTTTTTCTATTTTGATAGTGTTTCACTAATCATCTAGAGGTTTCACAAATCCAGAAACACATCTTATTTGACCTGTAGTATATGCTTACAGATATAGTTCAAGTTTTACAGGCCTAGCTGCTATGGTTGTCCAGCTAGACCTGGCTTTGTGTAGTCCTAATAGGAAAAACATGCTTTTTCCTTCTTTGACTGTGTTTCACAAATCATCTAGAGGTTTCACAAATCTAAAAACACATCTTATGTAACCTGCAGTATATGTTTACAGATATAGCTCAAGTTTTAGTGGCCTAGCTGCTACGGTTGTCCAGCTAGACCTGTGTTTGTGTACTCCCAATAGGAAAAACATGCTTTTTCCTTCTTTGACTGTGTTTCACAAATCATCTAGAGGTTTCACAAATCTAGAAACACATCTTATTTGACCTGTAGTATATGCTTACAGATATAGTTCAAGTTTCAGTGGCCTAGCTGCTATGGTTGTTCAGCTAGACCTGGCTTTGTGTAGTCCTAATAGGAAAAGCATGCTTTTTCCTTCTTTGACTGTGTTTCACAAATCATCTAGAGGTTTCACAAATCTAGAAACACATCTTATTTGACCTGTAGTATATGCTTACAGATATAGTTCAAGTTTTACAGGCCTAGCTGCTATGGTTGTCCAGCTAGACCTGGCTTTGTGTACTTCCAATAGGAAAAGCATGCTTTTTCCTTCTTTGACTGTGTTTCACAAATCATCTAAAGGTTTCACAAATCTAAAAACACATCTTATGTAACCTGCAGTATATGTTTACAGATATAGTTCAAGTTTCAGTGGCCTAGCTGCTATGGTTGTCCAGCTAGACCTGTGTTTGTGTACTCCTAATAGGAAAAGCATGCTTTTTCCTTCTTTGACTGTTTCACAAATCATCTAGAGGTTTCACAAATCTAAAAACACATCTTATGTAACCTGTTGTGTATGTTTACAGATATAGTTCAAGTTTTAGTGGCCTAGCTGCTATGGTTGTCCAGCTAGACCTGTGTTTGTGTACTCCTAATAAGAAAAGCATGCTTTTTCCTTTTTTGACTGTGTTTCACAAATCATCTAGAGGTTTCACAAATCTAAAAACACATCTCATGTAACCTCTAGTATGTGTTAAATAAATAATTGTATATCATTTAAAAAAAATTGTAAATAAATGAACAAATCCAGCTGTTATAGTTGTCTAGCTAGACAAGCTAGACAGCCCCCCCCCCCCCCACACACACACACACACAGCTACACACACGTACACCCCCAGCCCTTATTTGTGAAAAAATTCACAAATCATTCTGAATAAGATACAGTTGTTCTGATATTTCTACAATAGTTTATTGTCAATCTAATGCGTTTTAAAATACAAAACATCGATTTTTGAGAAAAAGCTAATTATGACAAAAAATCTATAGAATACAATTGCACAAATCAAGATAAGTCAAACGCAATTGCTTTGAAACATTTATGTCCTAAGATAAAAAAATTATTAGCCACTAAATTTGAATATCAAGCGAATATCAAACGTAATGCTCTCTTTACCGCGGTTATATAGCTAACTGCCAAACGAACTTCTTTATTTGTTTAATGTAGAGCCGTAACGTAGCATGATTAAAATGGCAAAATGCAACATTTACAAACCAATGTCAGAATTAAGACACTGGTTTGCTGTGTTCTACCACTGTACAAGTAGGTATTCTTTATTATTTTTGTATTGATTACTATAAGGTGGGTCTCTCAAACGGACACAAACCCACAGCACAGTTGCATTAAGAACATGTAATTAAAATGGAACAAGTAACCTATTAAACAAGCCTTGGCTTTACATTGAAGACGGTGGCAGTAGACTACTGTTGATTGAATGTCTGACAGACTATCGACATGCTTTTAGCATCTTTTGAAGTTTAAGTTTAACATGCTAGCTAGAATGAATTATCATGGTCATTATTTACGTAAACCTTATTATTTTAGACACCTCGCGCTGCGTGCTTTGCTGTTGAAACCATGCAAGCTTCTGGCCAGCTTCTCGGGACATTGTGGGAGAGAATAGTAAACTAACAGTGGTAAGAGTTTATTGTGATTAATATATTTATGTGTTTTAAGTGATTGGCTCGCAATGCGTTTTTGTTGGCGTTTACACTCACATATAACAAAAACATATACTGCGTACTGAATTTGAATTCAGTTTTATTTGTTTTAAGTTAAAAACAATTCTGACCAATTCTGACCTAGCTGAAGTGTGCGAAGCTACTAAATGAAACGATAGCCAAGGGCAGGCAGCATAAATGATCGCTTGCTGAGCTGCAAAAGTAACTACATTACTTGTTACCGTGATCGATTGCTTTGTTTTTTTGTTGGATTTGGTTGTTTCAACGTCAAAATTCAGAGACTGGCAGATAACAGTTTCACAATTTTTTTTTAAATCTATTTAAATGGTAAAACAGTCAGTATTAAACAAGCATTTACACTGAAGGCAGTGGCCAACTGCTGATTTAACGTCTGCAGCGCTGTCTACTTATAAGATCGTCAGAAGCATTAAACCGAAGGTTGCGCTTACCAGGGCGTAGGGGAGACTGGGGATGGTTGCAACACTTTTTGAATGTCTCTGTTACTCAAAGACTAATTGACATAGACCAGCCAAACTTGTGTATATTGAA
>JAPMUY010010421.1:0-97217 GCA_026901105.3 Galaxias olidus
GATGAAACGATAACAAAATCGATCATCGACCTTCTGCCTAGTGTGCTCTGGTACCAGGTACACTTATGAGCATCCTTATGTTCGAACATGGTGTTTGTTATGGCCATTCCATGACAAGCACAGAAGTCCAATAACAAGCCACCACTCGGGTTCAGATCGGGGAGGCCGTTCCTCCCAATCACGCCTCTCCAAGTGTCTCCATCATTGCCCACATGTGCGTTGAAGTCCCCCAGCAAGACTACAGAGTCCCCCTCAGGAGCCCCATACAAGGCTCCATCCAGGGTCTCCAAAAAGGCCGAATACTCCGAACTGCTGTTCGGTGCATAGGCACAGACAACAGTCAGAGTTTTCCCCCCCATGACCCGCAGGCGTATGTAGGCAACCCTCTCGTCCACTGGGGTAAACTCCAACATAGAGGCACTTAGCCGGGGACTTGTGAGTATCCCCACACCAGCCTTGCGCCTCTCACCCTGGGGAGCTCCGGAGAAGAATAGAGTCCAACCCCTATCCAGAAGTGAGGTTCCAGAGCCGAGGCTGTGCGTAGAGATAAGCCCCACCAGATCCAGCTGGTAGCGCTCCACCTCCCGCACAAGCTCCGGCTCCTTCCCTCCCAGAGAGGTGACGTTCCACGTCCCCAAAGCCAGCCTCTGCCACCCGGGTCCGATCTGTCGAAAACCTCTGCCTTCACTGCCACCTTTCTGGCAGCGCACCCGACCCCCTTGGTTTTTCCCGCGGGTGGTGAGCCCACGGGATGGAGAAGGCGATTATAATTATAATTTCAAGTAAAAACCTCTAAACCTTGTCAATGTCTTGAGTATATTTTCTATTCATTTTGAAACTCATTTGATGAATTAGAGAGTGAGTTTACATGGAAACCATTTAATTTTCTGGGTGACCTCAAGCTTTTGAGCGGTAGTGTACTTTTGACTCGATCTGTCTTTTGCTCCGATAATGAGGTCATATTAGATCTGCAAGATTTTGCTCAAGACCCAGTTTCATAAATTGTTAGTTAAACTTTTAAGGCTGATAATCATCTGACCTATTCAAGCACTACTATACAGGCACAACATACTTTTCAGTATATACACTTTAAACCTAAACCAAAATTTTACGAGTGTCCACGTTTTCTGTTTGGCATACTTTTCAGCACGTTTGCATTGATAGTACAAACTAAATTAGAGTGGAAAGCTATAGTTAGTAACACACTTTAAGGTTTAAAGTAACAGTTTACACAACTTTTTCATCTTCTGGTAAGTCACATTCTCTCAACATCCATTCATGTTTGACTGTAAGTAGAAATTATTTTGACACTGACTGGCATGCTACACTTGATTTAACTAAGTTTACTTGATTTCCTTTATATATGTTTATGCTGGTTATTAAATACATTTCTTAAACAATGAAATAGTGGCTGTTTACAGTTTTGTACAATCGCTAACAAGCGTTGACCTATACTTAACATACTTTTTCAAAACTCTTAACACAGCAACACACCTACATCACACATTTTGTTAATTAAATACAGACTCTATATTTCAAAATGCTAAATAGCTTTGTCTACATACACTAACTCTGTCAAAACACCGCAAACCAGACTAAATATAAAATACTTTTGTCAAAACACTAGCACGTTTTCTATTCAAGAGAAACATATAGTCAATCATAACCCAACAACTTTCAAAACACTAACATTTGATGGCATTACAAAAACTTCATTACTTTTCATGTTTCAGTTCTACCTGCATGCAGTAGACAGTATGAATTTCTAAGTTTTTCTAATTCAGTTTCCTTTTACTGTGAACCACATCACATGTTTTGAGTGTCGAATGTGTGCATTTTTGGCACATACTATCTAACAGGGAATGAGTCATATTTACTTTATAGAATGTAGGCCTACAGTAAAAAAGAAATGACAGATTTGCTACTGTAAAACATTATTAGCAACATGAAATTGCTGCCAGTGAGCAACAGAAATGTTCTTTAGAGAAACAAAAATACGCATACATGTACAGTCCACACATGTATTTGCATTGAGACTGGTGCCCTACAGTTACTGTGAGACAAAGCAACAGTAATGATAGAAGAAGTGTGAAATGCATTACTTATCTGCAACGTGGTTTGTTGTAAACTCTGGATAATGAAAGCCCCGGTTGACTGTCTGATATTACAGTAGGCTGGACTCTTTCACTAGCCTCTCTCAGTGATATACTGTACCATGGTTTACTGCATCACATGGTCTATGATGGTGGCTCTAACTATCCATTGACACCACCACACATTCTTACTCCTCTCCCCTATCTCTCCTTCTCCACTGTCCTGTCCCAACTTCTCCTCTGCCTGGTCCAGCTACTCCTCCTGGTCCGCTCCCTCAACCCACTATTCCGCTCCCTTGTCAAGGCACTATTTTTCCATCACCTCTCCTTTGTGTTGCTGTGCATCCACATTGAACAAAATCTATCCAACAAGTCCCCTTTTTACTGTGTATGTCCATGTCATTGAAAAACATTAGTAACCTGGCTATGTGTTTGATTGACATTTGTACTCAGATGTGGTTGGTTTACCTTACACAACTTACATTAAATCAGCTATTTTCCAATGTTTCAATTATATGTTTATTCCAAAATGCTTATCAGATGTTTCAATATAGCTTTTGAGCTGTTGTTGTTGCAGAAGTACAGGATTTATACTGTTTTGGACATTATGCTTTAATTTCTGGCACGCTGTGTGAAAGCATTTGTAAATAAGAAAAGAAAGATCCATCATTTTGGTATTGGGTAAGCTTGTATGTAAAGAATATTTAAGCATTTTTGAAACGTGTTATTTGATTGTATATTGTGTGAAAACAACACGGATTGTGTGAATGGTATAGTCCACAAAGATGTATGTTGTGCTTATTGTGTTTAGAGATTTGAAAATGTGACTACAGATTGGACAAATGTATGTTAGCGATTGTAAAAAAACTGTAATATGAATAGTCTCTGACCTTATTACCAGACAAAAGCCTGACACAGAATATAGTTGACCAAAACTTCTCTTATCTCTCAAGAACCAACCAACTACCGCAGCATGGTGGGCCATACTGTCAACAGCACCCAGTTAGCCAAGGACTACACCCTGCTTCGTAGCCTGCTGCAGTCAGTCCGCCACTACAATCGGGCCCAGCTCTACGGGCCCAATGCTGGACGACCTCGCAAAAACGCCATAGTTCTGCTAGAAGGGTAAGCAGGAGTAATTAAGGGGGGGTTCTTTCAAATATAATTTTAACTGGATGTCACTCTAATCTATTGTCGGCTTTTGGTGGGAATGCAATGTAGAAATAGAAAATCTTCGTTTCTGTCTAACATATCTTTTACAATCTATGGAGTTTAGCAGTCTCAATGCAAATACAAATGTGTGTATTGTACATATGTGTGCATTTTGTTCCTCTGAAAAACCTTTTTGTTGATCACTGACAGCAATTTCATGTTGCTAATAAAGTTTTTACTATGGCAAATATTTTTCTGCAGTAGGCCTACATTCTACAAAGTAAAGAGGACTCATTCACACATTTGACACTCGAAACGTGGAGTGGTTCACAGTAAAAAATAAACTGAATTATAAAAAACTGAATTTCATACTGTCTTCTGTATGCAGGTAGAACATAAAGTAACATAAAATTAAAGCAGTTTTTGTAATGCCATCAAATGTTAGTATTCTGAAAGTCGTGTTATGATTGACTATATGTTCCTCTTGGATAGAAAACATGTGATAGTGTTTTGACAAAATAATTTGATATTGAGTTGGATTTGCTGTGTTTTGATAGAGGTAGTGTATGTAGAAATAATTATTTAGCCTTCTGAAATGTAGTCTCTATTTGCAGTTTTTCACGATTGCTAAAACACAAAATCCCATTCTTGGAACCAAATTATCTTTGTTCTTTGGGTTTACAGTATTTTTTGCAAGATCTGAATATATAGATGTTCAATACTGTATTACTGATATTCTGCAGTATACAATACAGTAAGTTTACTGCACTAAGTTGTGATTACTATTATACTTTTGTTTGTAAAAAAAAAAAGAAAAACTTACTAACTGCAAAAACTAACTATATGCACAGGGGTTATGTGAAAGTAGTTTGAATATTTGTATTTGTATTTAAAGTTTTAAGAAAATGGGGGAAGGCTTCAAGAAATATGTTTTAGCAATTGTGAAAAACTGTAAATGCTCTGTGTTTTTTATATTTTGACTGACTGTGTTTATGATCTGAAAGAATTGTTTCATTTTGCCAGAAGAGTCAGGGGTTTTGTGAATGTAGTTTGAATATTGTGATTAGTGTTTAAAGTTTTGAGAAAATTGGAGGTTTCAAGAATTGTGTTTAAGCAATTATGAAAAACTGTAACAAACAAAATATGGTATTGAGTAGAAAAGTTACTATTTGGCTAACTGTGTGATGTAGGTGTGTTGCTGTGTTAAGAGTTTTGAAAAAGTATGTTAAGTATAGTATAATGCTTGTTAGCGATTGTAAAAACGAATTGATCGTATATTGTGTGAAAACAACATGGATTGTATTACAGTTTTTCACAATTGTTAAAACCTATTTTTAGAAACCTTGCCCCATTTTCTCAAAACTTTAAACACAAATCCAAATATTCAAACTACATTCACATAACCCCTGACTCTTCTCGCAGAAATCAAACAATTATTTCATATCGTAAACACAGCCAGTGAAAATGTAACAAACACAGAGCATTTATTAGACACTACATCAGAAAATGGAGAACACAGCGTCCAGGGCATATAGATCTTTTTTTGTAGTTAGTACGTTTTTCTTTTTTTTTTTGCATATAGTAAACACATTTTGCAAAAACATAAGTATAATAGTTATCACAACTTAGTTCAGTGAATTTATTGTATTGTATACTGTAAGTACTGCAAGTACGTAATACAGTATTGAGTATATTCAGCTCTTGCAAAAAAATACAGTAAACCCAAAAAACAAAGAAAACTACAGTAAATGAATAGCACATTACAGTACACTCCAAACCATTTTGCAACAGCAAAATCAAAGTCAATGAGAGATTACTGTAATTCTGCCTCAGTATCACATCTTTCACAGTTGCTCAAATTTCCAGTAGGAGTGAGATCCTCCAAGAGACCATTGAATTTCATCAGAAATTACTGTTTTTGAAGATTTGGATTTGTTTTACGTGTAAGTTTTGAGAAAATGGGTGAAGGTTTGAAGAAATGTTTTGCAATTGTGAAAAACTGTATTTTGTCTTATACAATTGGCTTGATCATATAATTTGAAACAAGTGTGAAGAATTTTGAGTCGTTGTGTTTTAACAATGACAACTGTGTTGAAGTTGTGTTTAACTTTTGACACTAGTGTTTACCATTTTGCCACACTAGTGAATTACAGCGTGAATTGTGTTTTAGAGAGTAATAAGGGTTTTGCTAATTGTGTCTAACTACCTAAACTTGTTTAAGGTTTTGACAAAAGGGTGTTAGCGATCGTGAAAAACTGTAATGGTATAGTCCACAAAGATGGATGTTGTGCTTTTTGTATTTAGAGTTTTGAAAATGTGTCTACAGATTGGACAAAAGTATGTTAGCGATTGTAAAAAACTGTTTACACAAAACACAGAGTTAAATATATATACCCACAAACTGAGCAATGACTTCAATCGTTGTGTAGCCCTTCTCTTGGGGCCCGTAGGTGCGGGGTACTAGGGCCTCTCAACTAAATAAAGTGCCAAGGGATAGATAGCGTGGTGGAGCGATATTGCACCTGCTGTTGAAGCCTTGACCAGAGCAGGGGGATACACAATGCTTTATATTCATAGTCTTCTCTCATTCCCTGTCCGTGTGCTAGCTCCTGGACTTACAGTTTTTCTCAATAGCTTAACCAACTTCTTTGAAATTGAAACCCGTTTATCAAAACACTAACACAATCATCAAAACACTGTAATTTATCATTGATATCACGCAAAAAGAAGCTTTTCTCAAAACAGTGGACACAACTATCTAACAGAACACACAATTCTTTGTCCAAAACACAAACCACAAAAATCAATTGCGTAACTCATGTCTTCAAAAAAAAAAATTCTTCTCACAGCAGATAACACTTACTCCTCAACAAGTAAATCACAGCTACATTCATTGACACTTTACATGCGATATGGTAACTCTTTTTATCAGTCAATCACCCCATTAAAAAAATAGGTCACTATAGTGACTTGATTGTTGGGAATGTGTATTGATGTAACATTGAGAACATTTACATTATTTAGGTAAACATTTTGCCCAGTAGATTTATCGTGTTGATAAGATTTATTTTGATTTTCATATGGGGATTATTTGCAATACTGTGATGTGGCCATTTTTACAGTCGATACAATAATTGTTGTCTTTGCCCTATGTGCACATTGGCTATGTTTTGTATGAGATTTGGGAAAGTTGTTTGTCATGGCTTGAGTGATTTAGTAAATCAATTGCTCACAGCTGATATCAATTACCGATACAGTAAAACATTTGTGAAAATGTGCGGACGATACAGTAATTGTTTACTGTAACACAGAACGCACCTTGCCTTCCTGGATGCTCTATGTGACAAACCTGTGCCACCAGAAGATAGGGATCAAGTTAGATCAGTTCATGTGGTCATATATGTCAATGTGGCCTTCCATCACTCCCATCAAGTGAGAGAACAGTTTGAGGTCTGTCCACAGATGGCCATGGAATTCCTCCCTCCGTATTCTCCATTTTTACATTGAAGAGTTCTTTGCAGCCTGTAGATGGATGGTGTACGACCATCATCCTCATAACCACATGTCACTGACTGATGCTATGAATGCAGGCTGTTTTGACATCTCTGCAGAAACCTGCCTAGGGTGGTGTCGCCATACAAGTTCATATTTCCTGCACTGCATTGCAAGGGAAGACATACTCTGTGACGTTGATGAGGCTATGTGGCTAGGCAGACACAAATTGAAGCAGAGTAAATTGAAGCAGTTTACTGTATTGATATTGTTTACTGCTTTATTTTTAGTTGTTTACATAATGCATCAGCTTCCAATAGCAATTTTTTTTCTATCTATTGACTATCTATTTTCATAACAAGGCAAAGTGATATTTAAATTCTTCTTCTGGAAATTACATTTATTTTGGCTCTGAGATAGCTGTCATATTTGCACAGTAGTTGGTATGTTTATCAAACACTTTTTTTTTGCCATTACATGTATAGTAAGTGACAATAAAAAACAATTGGGTACATAGGTTTTTTTTCTGTGGAAGTTGGTTTCTCCTAACTTGTCAGCTGTCTCATTCAAAGCTGCTTTTATTTAAAGCTTGTAGTTTGTAAATTGATGGTTGTAATAAGTATTTAGAGTGCCAGAAGACTGTTCAAACGGTCTTATAATTAGTTGACAAAAGTTTATTGTTTGGTGAATTGATCTGGTTTAGAGATGATTAATTTTAGTTTGGAGTGTCTTAGAGTATTATGCTAGAAGTATATATGGTAGACCGTGTTACTATGGTGGCAGAAGTATCCGTTATGAAAACACATTCTTCTCATCAGACGAGAGGTTTTGATGGATTTATAATTTTTTGTGACAGGTATTTTCAGTTTTGGTACTGTTAGTGCATTTTGCAAAAGATATTTAACATTTTGGCTAGTGTGTTTTTATTTTGTTGATTGTGTTATTGTTTTGAAGACTATGTTATTGTTTTGATGAAATGTATTCTGTTTCAAAACAGTGAGTTAAGCTATCGAGAAAAAACTGTAAAAGGAAGAAAACATTATTTTATGTCCTAGTCACAATGTGTAAAAAAAAGTTTATCCGACTTATTTAATCAAACTGGAATACTGTACTGGCTTTCAGTAGGCAAAGAAATAAAAAAAACCTTGCACAATGTTATTTCATCAGTTCAAGGTAAAGAAGGCTACAAGGCTATTTACAAATAATTTAGATTGTTGGATCAGGTGTTTAATCTATTATTTTCTTTTGGCAGGTTCATGAAGAATGCTGGCTCTGTTGTTGATGCAGTAACGTGGCAACAGTAGGTATTTTACAATTTCTTGTCTAATATGCACTAATACACACTTATTTTATATTATTATGCCTTTGTTGACCCAAGTTTATCTGTATTGCTTTTTCTAAATTCTATTATTTATTTTACAATGCTCTGCTTTTTTCTTTTTTCCTTCCTTCCTTCTTCTTTTGCCTTTGCATATTTTATCAATGGAAAAAGTCTCCAACCCACACTGACTATATGTAATAAAGCAAAATTAGACTCAGAACTATAGGCACACACATGTAAATATGTACTTCTCATTAAAGGTTATACCTTAGAAAAAAGGCTCCAATCATCTACTCAAAACTATTTCTTAAAATCAGGATAGAAACAATACAAAAAATATAAAAAGGTAGTTTTTTTGCCAATTAAGTGCTTTAGAGATAATATTTGTGTGGGTTAGGGTAAGTCGGTGATACTTTTATTGCACAGGGTTAGGGTTATAAAAGGCAAACCAATCTGTACAATACACTTTTATGGTTTTGGGATCGCTGTATAGTTATAAAGCTCGACGGAAATCAACAACCTCAAGTGGTTTTAAAATAGTGGTACCAGCAGTATGCACGTTTATACATCTCAAAAGTCAAGGACCGAAGAATGGTTGCCTTATCTTTTTTACTACACAAAGGTTGTGGTCATTTCTTTTGTTGGGGAAATTTGTGTGTATCAGATTTTCTTGTTATTCTGTTTAATGACACATACTATCTATCTATCAAACATCAACCGTATACTTACTCTAAGTAAGGCATCATCAATTTTGCCATGGTTAAAGGTGCAGTATGTAAGTTTGAAATCCTATCGATAAATGGCATTTTTTATGTTTTTTTACATTTATTACATACCTCCTGGAGGATATCATTAAACCAAATGCTCAGAGAGAAGGTGCGCTATATATGAGCGCCCTGGGCCCTGTATTCAGCTTTTAAAAAATCTAGGGACGCCCGCCTATCCCCAACCAATCAGGAGGAAGGGCTACCTGCCTGTCAATCACCTCGCGTGCACACTCCTATGTCCTCATTCTTACAGCGTCACCCTCCTAACAAGGTTGTTGTTACAATTCGCTTCGCAGACAGAAGTAGCAGCAGTGTGAACTAGTAGTTGCAAGGCGGCTGAAGTTGTTGCATGTCGTCGCATAAGACCTGGCTTGTCAAACGTTAGGAAGTATCGTGCCAGATTTATGTCAAAAGGGCATTATTCGTTTACATGCATATGTTGGATATGCTTGGCAACGCATAGTAGATATGGTGCCAATCACAGCTAAATAAAAACGATTGTCATAATAATAATTCATTTCATTTAGTTTTTAGCGCTTTTCTCGAGACTCAAAGCGCTTCACACAAATTGGTCGCCAATTAATTACACAGAACGAACAACGAATGGACCGACAGCTATCAAACACAACACTCCGTCTGAGTAATACCACGGCAGCCAATATTAACCAGACTTGCTCACCCAATATATTACGACGGACTTACTCGCACACATAGGACACACAGACCGACTCCAGGTGAATTGGCAGTGACTGGTCAGGGCACTGGTAGGAGAATGTAGCATGTTTTTTGATGGTGGGAGGAAACCGGAGTACCCGGAGGAGACCCACACAAACACGGGGAGAACATGCAAACTCCACACAGAAAGGTCATTGGGTCAGGTGGGGTTTTAACCCAGGACCTTCTTGCTGTGAGGCACCAGTGCTAACCACTGAGCCACCGTGCTGCCAGTGTTATGCACTAGCTCATACTACTAGGGAAATAAAATTATGAAATTGTTTTTGTTAACGTTAGCTAACTGTATGTCGTTACTATGGAAACGGTCATTTGTGTCTGTGCTCGTTGCTTTGGTGTGAACCACTCAGTTTTAGAGTGTTTACGATCAGACGGTCGGGATTCTATTGTTTCTCACCTCGGAATCAGACATGGCTTTATGCGTTGTTGGTGAGAACCAAAAATATGCCCAACATACACATGATTGATGAAACACTGCCTTGCTCAGGCTCATGAAGTCAAGTCAGAGCTCGCACAGGCATGTGTGGGATGGGCCATTGAGAGGGATAGGAGGGACCAAAGACTCAGGAGGTTGGCCTTTTTGAGTGTTGTGATTCAAATTCTTGCCATTTTTTCCCCAATTCTCTAGAACTACATACTGCACCTTTAAATTACAGGTTTTCACAATCGCTGAATCAAATTATCAGTGGCCTAAACCCATTTGTCAAATCATTGACCCTTTTGGCAAAACCTTAAACAAGTTTAGGCAGATAGACACGATTTGCAAAACTCATCCACTCTTTTTGCAATACTCTAATCACATTCTCACTCTCTAAAACAATAATGGCTCTGTGTTTTTTATATTTTGACTGGCTGTGTTTAGGATCGGAAAAAATTGTTTGATTTTTGCCAGAAAAGTCGGGGGTTATGTGAATGTAGTTTGAATATTTGGATTTGTGTTTAAAGTTTTGAGAAAATGGGAGAAGGTTTCAAGATTTGTGTTTTAGAAATAGTGGAAAACTGTAACAAACTCCTGATGACTGTAGATAAAAGTGAAAAAAGTGGAAAGCCTGTGAACTGCAGGTTTTGACTTTAATTTGAAGGATCTGATGACCCAGTTCACCACTGCCTATACTACTATAGCGATGTATTTTTTAAACATAATTTCAAAGTGCTATCAAAACTCAAGAACTCTTTTTAAAATTATTTATCTGCAATAATTATATTCAGCCCCCCCAAAACCACAAATATTGTTCTGAATAGCATCGGAAATTGTACTGCTGATATAAGACCTGAACTAACGTTTGAAACTCATGTAACCAAGACTATCAAGTCTGGTTTTTACCGTTTACTAACAATCGTGGCATCATAGCACTGGCGTCTGGTACATTTTAGAATCTATATTTTGTTATTGTAAATTTTTAAAGCCAGACAGGGATCTTATTTTAATTACAGAACTTGCGTCTTGTAAGCAGAAATATAACATTAGCTCTGCTAGTTGTTCCAAGGTCTAGACTTTAAACCACTGGTAAGAGAACATTTACTATCAGGCCTTTTAAATTTCGGAACACTGTACCTAAAAATATTCGGTTGGTCAACTCCATATTGACTTCAAATATTTAAGACCACCTCTACCAACAAATTCAAATGATTATAATTTTTTCGATTATGTTCAATTTCGTTTCCTATTTGTTTATTTTGTTCCTTACATTTTGAATAGATTTTTTTATTTTGTCATTATAGTTGATTTAATAATTGTATTTGGTCACACGGTTTTGCTTTTTCTGTTCTTTGAATTCCATGTGTTGCTACCACTGTACAAACTACCTTGTTGTTGTAAAAGCACTGTGTAGAAAAGTGCTGTACAAATATTGGTATTATTATCAATTTACATAATATAACAAAACTGATATAACAAAACATATTGATAAACTTAATTTCATATTTCACAATTTATGTGAGACAGCGAACAACATTTCATAATAGAAACATTCCAAAAGTGTGCATTTTAATGTCTGTGATTCAAATTTTACAACTTGCAACTTTTGCTCTGTGGCATAAATGAAACAGTTGGACAGGACTTTCAGCAAGTTATGGAGAAGCCAGCAAAGGGGGTTTGCTGTGTGTTAGTAACAAAATATTGGCAGAGCAGCCCCCTTGTCCTGTTTGCACTGTCTCTATTGTCAACTAGCTAGCTATTATCACAATTGATAATAATAATACGTTGATTGTTGATACAACTAGCAATTAGTATTCAAGAGCTGTTTGCATTACATTACATTTATTGTACTTCAGCAGTCTAATTAATCAATCAACCAATTTATATTTAGAAAATTGCCAGATATTACTGACAAATTTGACCACAACCAATTTGTTAAGGGTTTACTAGTGCAAATAATTTGTGATATGTGATGGCCCGTCACGTATCGAAATCTTCCTTTACCTCAAAGGAGCAGGGGACGACTACGTGGAGAAAAAGTCTTGTGTATTGGATTTACGCCTTCAATGTGAAATCTGAGGGGATTTTTCAAGGTGAGTTATATTTTGATAAAACATGTTTTTACATTATATCACTTAAATGACAAAACTATTTTGTTACAGTCTTTAATTTCTAGAGGTAGATAATTATTCCGCTTGCCAAGTTACTATGCAGATCAGGTGCTAGCTAAAGAGCCATTATCCTTTTCCGACTGAATTCTGTGGCAGTGTCTGTAAAACCTGCCAAGCCAAGTATGGGTCAGACTCAGTTTTATTTTAGCTACATGTCAATAGCTTTTTTGTTAAATTTAGTTCCTTCAAAGGAATTAGCTTGACACACAGGCTCAATTGAGTTGGGAAAGTGAGTGACAGTACTGCCTGACACTGGCTTCTAGCTCTATCTAGGAAAGTAAAATGGCTTCATCTAGCTCTATCTTGGAAGGTAAAATGTTCTGACCGTAATGTAGCTCAATGAAGAGTTCTAAAAGCATTTAGCAAAAAACACAGCTTGACTTTTAGATTATCAACAACGCTAGTTGAAAATGCTCTGATACATCTGTGCTATTAACCAGGGGTGCGAACGCGAAGTTGCAACAACTTTCCTAATTGGTTAGTTGTTGCCGGGCTTCCATATATTTTTGAAAGACTGAGTGCAGGGCCTAGGGCACTCGTAAAGAGTGCCTGTGCTCAGAACATTTAATTTAAAGATATCTGCCAAGAGGTAGGTAAAGTATGTAATAATTTTTAAATATTTTACATTTTCGCTAGAAAATTCTACATAGACTGCAGCTTTATCACATTAGTTAAAATTGAAAGAGTGAAGTCATACAAATACCTTAGTCTTACTGTTGATTGCAAACTTGATTAAAAGTGAATGAGTCTGATTTTTTTTTTTCTTTATTGGCCTAATAGCCACATAAAATCTAGATACGAAAAACTACGTCCATAACACTACCTCCATTAGCTGTATAGGAAATGCTCACGTTATGTTGTTGAAGCAACCACCCATTATATGGGTTACCAATAAAACAGATACATTTTGTTACAGGTCAAAATATTATTCCAGTATGTAAGACTGAAAGATCCTTTCAGAAGATCCTTTGTACCAACAATAATTAGATTAGAAGTCCTGTAAAGAATCACTTCACATGTTATTGTAACATTCTATTGTCAAATGTATTTTTGCTGTATCTGTCCTGTTTAAATTTTAGATTTTTATGTTGTATTGGATTTATGTAAATTTTTTATTTACAGTACTTTTTTTGTTTAATGGTTAATTGATGATAAATACTGCTAGATATTAATAAAGTATAACCTAATCAAAAAAAGCTTTCAACTTTTTTTCATTTGACCTTTATTTTGTAAGAGAAAACAAAATGGAAATAAATCTATTTACAATTACGGCCTAAATTACATTTAAAAACACGAAATTACTACAAGTTGTACAATTAAGCATCACACACATTTCAAACAGTTGTTTTATTGTATTTGTCTTATTACATAAAAATGATATAAAACAAAAATAAAAACACCAATATCGATCTTATTTAATTATCGTAGTAAATTAGCTCTTGTAGCTCTGCTACTCTTAAAAGGTGCTATTCTAGTTTGTGTTTATTATGTATCTTAATGCTACTCTTTCTGGTTCTCCACCTCTTTCTTATGCTCATGCAAACACAGCCATTTGTCATACCGTTAGTCTGAGTCTCTTACAGCCATTTTGTCTTAACGTTAGTCTGAGGCTGCATCTTTAATAGCATACTACTACTTTTTTCTTTTAGTAGGTACTTCAGCTGCACTTACGAAGTATGCACTTTTGCTTTAGTAGACATACAATTGGGACATACTACTACGTTATAACATTACGCCTTGAACTTTGACCCTATTGCTCATACATCCATCGCAGTCCGTAGCGCAAAATATGAAAGTTAAAATGGTTGTGCTAGCTTTCTTACCTTGGAGAATCAACAAAATGCCGTTCGCCGAGCTCCCCAGAGACACGCATACTGTTGGAGGGCAACCAGAGGAGCTCTGTTGTTGTTTCTTTGTAATGTATGTAGTTTTGCTGAATTGAAAATTCTAACGTGAAGTATTATCAAAATATCAAAACAGCTAACATGCAAAATCGAATTTTACAGGAATTTAAATGAGGCTTTTGCATAATATTGGATCCCTTTGTCATTCATAGTAAATAAATAGCATATTCATAGCATGTCCAGTGGAGTGACATTCATTGCCGTCAAAGTTCTCCAGAAGAATGAGATGTAACTTCAGTAAACTACATAGCTAGATAATGTTAGAATGAGTACTGTCTGAGGCAAAGTTAAGCTAGTTTAGCTAAATCGAACGCTTCGTAAGCTAGGCTGAGGTAATTTTCCTTCAAATATAGGTCACACATATCCACTTAGCTTCGTGCGGCAATAATATTCTCATGTATTAGTTATACACAGTAGTCACAATACATATATAGCATTGACACTTGAATGCGCTGTCATCCGTCACTTTAATTTCTTGTGACTTTCGTCGTTGCACTGTCAACTCCATGGAATGCGCTGTCATCTGTGTCTGGCTGAGTCGATGTGACCTATCTTCCATGTCGCTAAGGATTGTGGGTCAGAATAGCCAGAATAGCATGCCGGCTTGCTTACTTCAAAATGCGACCAAATGTCAGATGGAGGATGTAGTAGACATGCTGGTATATTTGGCATACTTTATTTGCCATACTTTGTATTGGGACATACTAAATCTTTTTCTGACTTACTATATAGTATGCTAGTATGGGTATTAAGATGCAGACCGTGTCTCAGACAGCCACTTTGTCTTAACGTTAGTCTGAGGCTGTGTTCGGAATCGCCTACTTACATACTCAATGAGTACATACTGACTACTGACTACTTAAACCGAAATCTAGAATACTACTTTTTTTTTACAAAGATTCAATTATATTGTTAGTATACTCAACTGGAACATGTGACCAAAACCCTGGCATTTTTGCAATGCTGTCAAAGCTAGGAGGAAGTTGCCGAATTACATTTTGGGATGTGAAGCATTGTCTAGTAACCTCTCTCGGGTACTCAACATTTCCCCAATTTGAGTATGTCATCCGGGAACTTTTTCCATACTAAAATTTTACATACTATGTACCATTTACACACTGCATACTCATTTTCGGTCAAATGTAGTATGTTAAGTAGGCATAGTAGGCGATTTCGAACACAGCATGAGTCTCTTACAGCCATGGTGAGGTTTTATGAGAGAAAACGGAAGGATGAAGGGATGAAACACCCTGGCAGAGTCAAACCATATGCCATGCTGCTTATATTCAGCCTTTTAGCCTCTTTGACACTAACGGAATAACACTGCAAAAATGGGCTCCTAACTAGGCAGTCTCCATGACAGTTGGATCTTTTTACAGTTTTTTACAATCTCTAACATACTTTTGTCCAATCTGTAGTCACATTTTCAAACTTCTAATCACAATCAGCACAACATCCATCTTTGTGACTAAACCATTGGCACAATCTGTGTGGTTTTCACACAATATACAATCAATAAACACATTTCTAAGTGTGTAAAGCGCTTTGAGTCTCGAGAAAAGCACTAAAAACTAAATAAAATGAATAATTATTAAAACACAAGCACATGCTTTCTATCCAAGAGAAACATATAGTCATCATAACACAACAACTTTCAAAATACTAACATTTGATGGTATTACAAAAACTTCATTACTTTTCATGTTTCAGTTCTACCTGCAAACAGTAGACAGTATGAATTTCAAAGTGTTTTATAATTCAGTTTCCTTTTACTGTGTCCGCTCCACGTGTTGAGTGTCGAATGTGGGCATTTTTGGCACATAATATCTAACAGTGATTGAGTCATCTTTACTTTATAGAATGTAGGCTTACAGTGAAAAAATGCAAGTGACAGATTTGCTACTGTAAAAACTTTATTGGCAACATAAAATTGCTGCCAGTGATCAAGAAAAAGGTTCTTTAGAGGAACCAAAATACACATATACTGTATGTACAATCCACACATGTATTTGCATTGAAACTGGCGGCCTACAGTTACTGTGAGACAAAGCAACAGTAATGCTAGAAAAAGTGTGAATTACTTATCTGCAACCTAGTTTGCAAAAACCCTTAATAATGGCTATATAGTTACCTGGCTATGTATTTGATTGACATTTGGACGTTGGTTTACTTTACACAATTTACATTAAATCAGCTATTTTCCAATGTTTCAATGTTATGTTCATTCCAAAATGCTTATCAGATGTTTCAATGTAGCTTTTGAGCTGCTGTTTTTTGCGGAAGTACAGGATTTATACTGTATTCAAGGTTTTGAACAGTGACGTGCGGTGAGGTAAATGGCTGGTGAGGTAGTCAGCCAGCCCATGCAATCATTCATTATCATCAGCTGGGGCTACTGGCCTTGGATCGAGTCTGCTGGGGTCACTACGGTGATTTGTTTTTTATTACAAACCCATGTTCTGATATCCATACTTATTCTTGAACTGCTTTTTGGCAAAGCAAATATGCCATCTAACGATGGCAAAAGTTGAACAAATTATTTAGAAAGCAAACTATGTCGTTGTGTGCAGCGTGACCTGAAGTTCAAATGTAATATATGCAGTACACTTCCTGACAACGCACAACAAACAGCGCTGTCCATGGTTCTGAACTCAATCAACACATAAAATAGGCGCATGGTATTCAGTAGCGAAGACAGGAATTAAATATAAAATAAAATATAGTATTTAAAAATTAAATACTGATAAAATATAGTTTGACTTAACGTTAGCTTATAAGTAGGCCCACAATGAATCGGAGAAGAAGCAAGGCTTGCTCCAGTGAAATAATATTCTCCATATTTAATATTGCATATTTAATATTGTATTTCCTGTAAATAAAAGATACTGAATAAACTTGGAATTAAGCTATTAAGTAAGGACGATGCCTTTACATACTGCATTTGCAACACATTAACAAAGGTTCTGAAAGTCTCTCTCTCACTGAAACGATTGTGCAATGGCTACATAGGCCTACACTTTATTTGTAAATGAAGTCCATTCGCCTATTTTTCTGGACAACAATGTCTGTGACTTTGTTGTAGAATTCCTCTTTATTTACTTTTAGTTTTAAAAGTTTCTCCGTCTCAATAGAGATTATTGCCAGGGATGAAAGTCGTCCTTGGTCAGTCCCAGTCCAACTGTATGTTTTGAGTCGTTTCATAGCAGAGAACGACCGTATAACAGATGCTGTTGTAGCTCGTATAGTGAACACCAGCTGGAGTAACTATGTCACCGCGGGAACCGTCTGCATCAGACCATTCTGGACCAAAAAGCTGAGGAGCCGTGCATGTGATTGCGTTCGTTCCTCACCATTTGTGAACTATACAAACCAATAAGGTCAACCTTTAGCTGAACAAAGACAAGGAACCTTTGATATTTTGATAGGCTCTGCAGTTTTGTGTCATCAAAGTTTTATGACATCTGATCGAATTTCGTGCAATCGACCAAACCAAGGAATGTTAGCTCATCAAAATGATCAAAGCTTCCATTTGAACAATGATATTGGCCAGAATTTTATAAAACATTTTTTTCCTCTCATTTCTGATCGGCTGTTTACTTCTGACATTGTCTGTCAGGCCAAGTTTGACGCATGTTTGCTCGAAGCTCTCATAGAAACTGTCAACTTCTTGTTTCCGGCGTTCCACAACTCCTATCGTGTCGCAGATTTGCGCACAGCGGAATCTAATGTCCATTGCTTTATTCTGCAGCACACGGAAGAGTGCATCAGTTTAATTGGAAATGCTCTCATATGCCATTATGAAGAAGCAGGTTGACACTTTTGACAGCCAGAGATCGTATCCAGCGGCCATCATCAGTGTTTTGTTGTCCCAGTCATCGGGATTTTCGTTCATAATCCTGAACACAGCACGCAGATCAGACTGGTACATGCTGATCGTCTGCACTAGTCTGGAATTTGAGCTCCATCTCGTCGGAGCTGCACTTGGTAAACGTCGCTTCACAACATTGCCCAGTAGATGGGTGCGCTTGGTTGATTTATTGAAAAACGTTGCAAGTCCCTCAACTGTTCAAAAAAATGTTTTACACTGAATGTGAGAGAATCAGGTTTAATTTGTGAGCATAGCAATGGGTAAACGTGGCATCGGGCACCTTTTCTTTAGTCTTGGCCTGTCCCATTAAGCTCTGATGCAATAGACATCCTATCCTGTGTAGATTAAAATGATGCCATCACAGCGGCTCCGTCATAAGTCTAAACTACCAGCTTTTAAACGCAATTATATTTCCCCAGCACTCCCAAAATACAAAACATAATCAGCAATAGCCTGTGCTCGTCTCTCATATCAAGAATGCCTCCCTCACCTCACTTTTAGCCACATAATGCAAAATCACAGAGACCTGGGCTTTGTTTGTGACATCCGTTGTGTCGTCTACTTCAACTGCAACAAATGTGGCTGCATTTAGAGATGTCACGAGAACCGATACTTCAGTACCAAGTCGATGTCAAAATTCTAAAAACGTGACGGTACCCTTTTTCTACAGTACCGAAGGTACCGGCTGCAGTTATGTAAGCGGACAAACACCAGCAAAAATACGTCGCTTTGATTGTTCATTCATGGGCGCTGTGTAGCCCCTTTTTTTCTAGCTATTCTCCAAGGTGAAAAGAACAAAGTAAACACCTGTAATGTTTTGTCGCAATCCTTAAAGTGTTTTGCTCAATCCATAATGGTTTTGCCTCCCCTGCTGTTTGCTACCGCAAACTCAAATAAAAAATTAGAAACCAACAAGTAGGCCTATAGATATGCAATCGCAGCCTCGGCCAAAGAGAAACAAAACAAACAGGAAAAGTTTGCTTTCTCTTGAAGTATGCTGTGTCCTCCCCTCTATAGGCTACTTCAAGGGAAAGTGAACCTTTCCCGTGAATTAGCTAGTTTACACACCAATGCAGCAGGGGAACATTTGACTCTCCTTGTGATGTCGCTTAGACGTGCTATAAAATGTGCGCATATGTTTCTTTTTATAATTATATAAATAGGCCTATTTTTTTTAATGTTAATGGTTGTTTATTTTAAATATGCTTTGTGTTACTTTCCCGTCACGCGTCCTCCAGACTTTGGCCGATAATTTGCCAGTTTAAACTTTTTTCCTTCATTCGCTCGTTTGCACAAGAAAAACAAAAGTAAACATACACCCCCCACGCTGCCACATCTTAAAGTAGCAGGCTTAATCTTTTTGACCCATCATTAAAAGATTATTGTTTGTAATTAAAAACAATATTGCTTGTTTTAAATAATTGAATTGCCGCTGTTCTTTTTTGTAAAGTTTGTAATTGTTGATTCTTTTTTTTTTTTTTTTTGCTTGAAGGCTACATACCAATGTTGTTTTTTGTAATGTTTTTAAAAAAGGAGTGTATGTTGAAATATATGTGATTTAATTTATGGTTTATTTTTTTACCATAGTATCGAATTGGGTATCGAGAGTCGTGGAATTTCACAGGTATTGGTATCGACTACTAAATCTCTGGTATCGTGACATCCCTAGGCCTGCATTTATCTCCTTTTTAACATCATTTCTAATTACATCACTGATTGCTTTGATTAAATCTGTCGGTATTCGATTTGATGTGCCAGAAAACAGAGGATGTCTCCAAATGGCTAGCTAACTTTTCATCTCTCTCAACAAAAGCATGTAATAGTTCCACATAGTTACCACGATTAGAAGAACCTGCACTCTCATCGTTACCACGAAAATAATTCCTGTTTGGCTAGGAAGCAGATTGCATTAATAAGGTTTTTCAGAATCTCAAGGTTTTCCTTAACCGTAGCATTGAGGATGCTGATATTCAATCATCGCTGTTCATTCAAAGCTAGGTCAATCCTTGACGTTCCAAAGGTTTTTAAAGCAATTTGACTTTGAATGTCAGTTGACAACTTTTCATGTTTGTTGAGGCTTATTGCTAGGTTTTTTAAGTAAACAAATTCTGCCTTGGTCCACACATTGTCTGCAGTCGAGAACAGAAGGCAGGGGAAGCAGTATAGGCAATTTTTTTTTACACAGCCAGTCTTTTCTCTCATACCACTCCGTTTGAAATGACCGTGAGATTTTCTGTCCCTTTTTTTTGAATAGTTCTTTTAGCTCAGGTGTAGGTCTTAAATTAGGAGTAGGTCTTTTTTACCACTCCCTGTTTTGATTGAAAGTCCAATTTAATGAATTGTTTAAGGTAAGATATTACGTGGGCAGCACGGTGGCTCGGTGGTTAGCACTGTTGTCTCACAGCAAGAAGGTCCTGGGTTCAATCCCAACCTGACCCAAGGGCCTTTCTGTGTGGAGTTTGCATGTTGTTCGTGTGGGTTTCCTCCCACAGTCCAAAAACATGCAGGTTAATTGGTGACTCTAAATTGCCCGTAGGTGGGAATGTGAGTGTGAGTTGTTGTCTGTCCCTATGTGTCAGCCCTGTGATAGACTGGTGACCTGTCCAGGGTGTACCCCGCCTCTCGCCCTGTGTCAGCTGGGATAGGCTCCAGCCCCCCCGCTACCCTGCAAAGGATAAGCGGTATAGCTGATGGGTGGATGGAAGATACTACGTTTTCAATTTTAGCATTTTTTTTGTTGTTGCTAGAGCTAGCTAATGTTGAGGGAGAGCAAGCGTCAATCACACGGGCTAAAGACACACACCCCTCAATGAGGCAGATGTGACAGCTGCCTCCCCTTGTGCTCATTCCCTGCAATTTTATGACGAGACCAGCTAGTCTAAATATCGTTATACGGTAAAGTTTCGATACGTGAAATTAGTTGCCAGGACTATGGAAGCTGAATATATGTAATGAAATCATCTGCAAACATTGCATTGGTGACATAGGCTACAGAGACGGTAACATACACGCGTTTATTGCCTGCGGCTCCTCGCTCCATCCAGTTTCAGAAGGGTTGCGCAATCAGAGGTGAGGCTGAACTCGCTGCTGCCTCACTTCTCTGCACCCACAGGCTACAGAGAGAGTAGCAGACACGTGCTTTTATCCCGCGGCCCCGCGCGCCATCCAGTTTCTGAGGGGTTGCGCAATCAGAGGTGAAGCTTATCTGACTGCTGCCTCACTTCTTGGCTCTCAATTGTTTCAGCGGAGCTCCGCAAATCTGGTGATTTTAACTATGAAAATGAATGGAATCACTCAGAAATTACATTTATAGATTAGGATAATAATCTTAATATTTATTAAATTTTTTATTTAGTTTTAGTTATTTTCCTAATATTTTCATTGGAGTAGGCCAGGCTATGACAGGTGAGGCTCTGCCTCCCCTGCCCGCAGGTCACTGGTTTTGAACATTGTACTTTAATTTCTGGCACGCTGTGTGAAATTATTTGTAAATAAGTCAAGAAAGATCCATCATTTTGCTATTGGGTAAACTTATATGTAAAGAATATTTAAGCATTTTATAAACGTGTAAATTCATTGTATATTGTGAGAAAACAACACGAATTGTGCTAATGGTATCGTCCACAAAGATGGATGTTGTGCTTATTGTGTTTTAGAGTTTTGAAGATGTGACTACAGATTGGACAAATATATGTTAGCGATTGTAAAAAAACTATAGTATTACTGGGGGATGTTGGTGATAACAATTTAGCCATGGTCCTCAGTAATTAAACACAAGGTTCCGGACGGGATTTTTGCCGATACGAAATTACGGGATCGGAAGAAATTCAGATACTCCCCGGATGTACACGTCACTCAAACGCGGCACGCTCTCCACTAGCTACTACAAACGTCTGCCATGCAACTTTAAACATATATCTAGTTGTTTTGGTAGGCCCATATACAGACAATGGCCTACCTAGTGTACAAATAAAATAAATGTAATCTGTGCTGGCTGGCCTAGATTGCTTACCTATAGCTGACATTACAATGCCCCATAGTACGAGTTTGTGGGATATTGCACTCCTGATGGATCTTTTTTTCCATCTTCTGATGGGCAGCTAAGTGGGAATATATGTGGGTGTAAGGGGATCCAAACCCGTCAAAATGTTGAAGCCCCTCTCAAATTCCTCCATGACAGCTCGACTACTGAAATTACGGCAAAAGAAATCCATCGAGTAATGCAGAAAATGCCAGACATACAGACATTGCATCCGGACAGGACTAAAATGATCAGACCGAGTGCGCTGAAAAGCAGTAGGTTTTAGCGACTGGAATTATCATGGGGGAGGTGGGGAAAAAACACCGACACGTGCGCTCCGGATGGGATTTAAATTACTGGACTGCGAAAAAAATGACCAAATTATCCTACCTCCCTTAGAGAAACAAATCCCGTCCGAATAGGGCTTATGTGTATTTTTGTTCCTCTAAAGAACCTTTTCGTTGCTCACTGGCAGGAATTCCATGTTGCCACAGTAATAGTAAATCTGTCCCATATTTTTTTTACCGTAGGCCTACATTCTATAAAGATGACTCATTCACTGTTAGATAGTATGTTTAAAAAATGCACACATTCGACACTCAAAACAAAGAGTGGTCCACAGTAAAAGGAAACTGAATAATAAAAATTTTGAAATTCATACTGTCTACTGTATGCAGGTAGAAGTGAAACATGAAAAGTAATGAAATATTTTTAATGCCCCCAAATGTTAGTATTTTGAAGGTCGTTGTGTTATGAGTGACTACATGTTTATCTTGTATAGAAAACATGCTAGTGTTTTGACAAAATTATTTGATATTGAGTCTGGTTTGCAGTGTTTTGACAGAGTTAGTGTATGTAGACAAAGTTCTTTTGCATTTGTATGTAGAGTCCGTAATTAATGAACAAAATGTGGTTTTGAGCAGAAAATGTTAAGTATAGGCCAACGTTTGTTAGCGATTGTAAAATACTGTAAACTAACCTTTTCTAACAAACAGTTCAGGCAGCCACAAGAGGCAGATATAACACATGATCAGCCTTAAGAGTCAAAGTTTAAGAGTCAAAGTTTAGACATCCTTACCACTATTACAATTAATGGTGTGCGCTCCCGCCACCCCATCATTGATTTCAAATTGAAAAGGGGGGCATTGTTGTGTGGTCCTAGGATTGTTTTCCTGAAACTGTTAGGATAAATCAAATCAAATGTTAGACATGAATGTGGCGATATTAGTGTTGGGAAGTTCATGGAACTTACTTGTTATCTAAGAGCTACTTGCCTAGCTTGCAGTCTAACGTCTTGTCTCAACTGGTTCCCTTTTGGATTTAGTGGTCTTGGGTTGCTAGGAATAACTTGTTATAGAGTTATACAATATTTGAGTTATCTGTATCTATCTCTTCTTTTTAGTATGATCTTTAGCTTATGTTTTATTTATTTTTGTCTTTCTTTCTGTCTCCCTCTCTGTCCATTGTAAATGGCCACTTGGAGGCTCGGTCAGCACTTCAGGGAAATCCTTTAAAGAGTATTCACTTAACCTGAACTCAAATGCAGTGTCTGTTGCAATCGAAGTAAGGTTTTATGGGGACATCCTAATGACTGTTAATCTCCATCCCTAGATTATGGAGGTATTAGATATTTGTATTTATTCTAGGCAAGCCATGTTCATTTCTATAGCACATTTCAACAACACGACAAATTAAAGTGGTTTACATAAAACCCATACAATACATAAAGCAAAAGAAAGTGCTTTTCATTAAACACATTTCAACGATAATTCAAAGTGCTCTACGTAACATAAAAGGCATTAAGACAAGATGTAAAGGCAGCATAAGAAAACATTTTATTACCTAACCCCCCTCCCCCCACACACACACACACACGCTTTCGTTGTAAATTTTTATGATGTTTGGACGTGTCACTGTAATGACCTCTTGTCCCACTGCTCAACTGTTGAGGTTGGAGTAGCTTCTGCAAATGTGCTTAGGAGATTAACTGGCCTGTTGTCAACCATTTCACTGCTTTCAGTGCTATACCGTCATGTGTGGTTTGTTTTTCCTCATATGTTCCAAGTCTGTAGGTCTTCATAACTTTCCAGTAAGACCATTTTGTCTTACAGTTCCCACACTGCGGATCCCTGCTTTCTCAAACTGCACCTGAAGATCAACGCCACAAAACCAGTTGTCATAAACATTTTGTGGGACATACACATTGGCACAATAGAGGCCAACTTCAACACAATGTTCCTGCTGGCACCCAGGTCTAGAAAACCATCCACTCAAACAATTGGACAAGTGTCGAAATCAAAATTGTATGCGATGTCATTCCTATCACACAGCACGAAGACCTTGGAGCCCAGCGCGTAGGCTTCATTGGAATGTACTGCTTCAGCTGGCTCCTACATTTGAATGGTACAATCTGCTCATCAACACATAGGTGCTCTCCGCTGGGGTGTGATTAAAACTCTCCTGTAATGCTGATAGGAGTGGCCTCACTTTGAATAGCTTGTCATAGCCAGGCTGTATGTCGTTGTTTACAGTGTAGAAGGTGTTATATAGCCTCCCATCTTGTCATTGACATTGTGTCAGCCACACAACCCACTCTCGTCTTTGAGCCCCAAAACATTCGAATCTGTGGCAGGCCATGTGGCAGGCCAGGAACTGCTCCAACTTCTCAAATGTGATATTCAAGGGGGTGGTTGGGTCACACTGGATGACGTAGAGATTGCTTTGGAACACCATCTCTTAAATTATGTTTCTGCTCAGAAGACACCTGAAGAATTGAATGGGCTCCTTTACATGGTCAGCATGAGGGAGGATGCCCTTCCATCTTGGAACAGCAGAAGGGTGGGGACAGGGCAGATGATTCTTGATCTAATAAAACATGAGCAAACATACATCAGACAAAACATTAAAACCACTTACAGGTGACGTGAATAACATTGATTGTCTCATTACAATGGCACCTGTCAAGGGGTTGGATATATTAGACAGTAAGTGAACAGACAGTTCTTGATGTTGATGTGTTGGAAGCAGGAAAACTGGGCAAGTGTAAGGATCTGAGCGACTTTGACAAGGGTCAAATTGTGATGGCTAGACGACTGGGTCAGAGTATCTCCAAAACTGCAGGTCTTATGGGGTGTTCCCGGTATGCACTGGTTAGTACCTACCAAGTGGTCGAAGGTAAGGACAACTGGGGAACCGGCGACAGGGTCATGAGTGCCCAAGGCTCATTGATGCGCGTGGGGAGCAAAGGCTAGCCCGTCTGGTCTGATCCCACAGAAGAGCTACTGTAGCACAAATTGCTGAAAAAGTTAATGCAGGCTATGATAGAAATGTGACAGAACACAGTGTATTGCAGCTTGCTGCATATGGGGCTGCATAGCCACAGACGGGCTATCAGAGTGGCCATGCTGACCCCTGTCCACTGCTGAACGCAGCTACTATGGGCATGTGAGCGTCAGAACCGGACCATGGAGCAATGGAAGAAGGTGGCCTGGTCTGATGAATCACGTTTTCTTTGAGAACATGTGGATGGCAGGGTGCATGTGCATCTTTTACCTGGGGAAAAGATGGCACCGGGATGCACTATGGGAAGAAGACAAGCTGACAGGGGCAGTGTGATGCTCTGGGCAATGTTCTGCTGAGAAACCTTGGGTCCTGGCATTCATGTGGATATTACTTTGACATGTACCACCTACCTAAACAGTGTTGCAGACCTAGTACACCCCTTCATGTCAACGGTGTTCCCTGATGGCAGTGGCCTCTTTCAGCCAGATAATGCACCATGCCACTGTGCAAAAATTGTTTGAGGAACATGACAAAGAGTTTAAGGTGTTGACTTGGCCTCCAAATCCCCCAGATCTTAATCTGATCGAGCATCTGTGGGATGTGCTGGAACAAGTCTGATCCTTGGAGGCCCCACCTCACAAATTGCAAGACTTAAAGGATCTGCTGCTAACGTCTTGGTGTCAGATACCACAGGACACCTTCAGAGGCCTAGTGGAGCCCATGTCTCGATGGATCAGAGCTGTTTTGGCGGCACGAGGGGAACCTACACACTTGATGGTTTTAATGTTTTGGCTGATAGGTGTATATTGATGTTATATGGGACATGTAGGAAGCTATGGAAAATTCCATTTCTAAACTTCTTTATGTACCTGACCCATAACTCTTACCACACCTCGCTCTACTTCACAGCATAATCATAATAATACATTTAATTTGAGGGCGCCTTTCAAGACACTCAAGGTCACCTTACAGTAAATATTACAATTACAATACACAATATGAATGAAAATGAAATACTCTGTTGAAGAATTATTTTTATTTTGTAACAATGCAAAAAGGGGGTGTAGGGTAGGAAACAACAATTGAAACCATAATGGCACATTAGGGAAAACACTGATAAACAAGGGGAGACAGCCGGGCACAGTACAAGGGAGAAATTACAGTGAGTAAGTCAGTTTGAATAAATTAGTTTTTAGTTGAGACTTGAAGGATGAAAAAGTGTCAGACTGTCGGATAAGTGGGGAAAGGCAGTTCCAGAGCCTGGGTGCAGAACAGCTGAAAGCCCTAGCACCCATGATGCTGAGGCGTGAGGCGGGGCTAGTCAGAAGGCCAGACGATGAGGAGCGCAGGGAACGAGAGGGGGTATAGTCCTGAAGGAGGTCAGATATATATCTGGGGACCAGATTATGGAGGGCATTGAAGGTGAGCAGGAGAGTTTTGAATTTAATGCGGTGTGGAACAGGGAGCCAGTGTAGTTGGATGAGAGTTGGGGTGATGTGGTCACTGGACTTGTGTGGGCGAGGATACGAGCAGCCGAATTCTGGACTATTTGTTGTCGGTTTAGTAGCTTGGTGGGGAGGCCTGAAATAACATCATTGCAATAATCAATCCGTGAGAATACAAATGCATGGACCAGGACTTCAGCACTTAATTGAGACAGGAACGGGCGAAGTCTGGCTATGTTGCGAAAGTGAAAGAATGTGATCCGAGTTATGGAGTTGATATGAGGGGCAAAGGAGAGAGTGTTGTCAAGGATAGCTCTGAGGCTCTTGACATGGGAGGAGATGGGTACAAGTCATCAATCATAATGTTAGGGATAGTGGCTTTGGACAGAGTGGCTTTGGATCCAACTAGTAGGGCCTCCGTTTTACTGCCGTTGAGGTTCAGGAAGTTCCGAGGGAGGGAGGGCAGTGGTGGGTTAGGTAGAGACATAGAGCGGAGAGGAGTGGACCCAATACTGACACCCTGTGCAACTGCAGCACTTTTGGACCTGTGGTTCTCCAGCTGCACAAACTGTTGTCTATCAGCGAGATAGGATGAGAACCAGGAGAGTGCGACACCAGTGATCCCAATGCCAGTCAAGCGCTCCAGGAGTTCTGAGTGGGAGATGGTGTCAAAGGCGGCACTAAGGTCAAGGAGGATGAAGATGGATAGTAGTCCTGAGTCAGCTGCACAGAGGCAGTCTGGTGATTTTAACCTGGATTTTAACATGGGTACAGATGTTTGTCCTCTTCTTAAGGAGCCATTTGGCATGTTTCAACAATGTGTCAATTGTTCTCTACATTAGAAGATAGAAATGCTCCTACAACTGTTGTGGTTGTGAAAGAGAAACCTTGAATAAATATTTCACTGGTGTTTCAATGATATACTGTTTCCTGATTACTTCTGTTTGAATATGTTGTGTACACGGAGATAACACTCTCAAAGGAAACACAGGAATGAGCAGAGAGAGCAACAGTCTGTCACTACAACTGTCAAAATGTTGAGACCCTTGGACAGTGGTGGCTGGCCGGCCAATAGAGGGTGCTAGGAAACCACCCTCCATGGTGAAGTGTTTATTTTGTTTTAAATTAACAATACCTATTTTAATTGTTTAAAATGCACAATAACCGATATGTTTGGGTGAAAATTAGCATCCCGTTAATCCCTGCTCTCTCAATATCTCTTCTGGGGCGCTAGAAACATCGCCCAGTCAGTGAGCAGCAGAGCAGCCAATTGCTGACACAAGCTATGCACATAGTAACGAACATACAGCCAATCAGCCTCCTCGAATCTGATGCCTAAATGCCACTTAATTTATTGCTCCAAGCACAGTCAGTTTGTGTACAGTAGGCCAAATGCACAATTATAGCATTTGGAGTAGGTCCCCACATACGTAGAGTAGGGACACCTAACGTTATTGACAATGATGAACGCGGGTACTCGAGACACAATATTTCTGCTGCCCCCAAATTCAATTTGATATCTTCTCCAAAAATCAATTTGAGAGGAAAACCTGAGGTTACCAGCCCAGTGACAAGCATTTGTCAATGATTTAGATGTCTTCATTTGCTTGATTGTAGGAGAGGTTTGGCATCCTGTATCATCACCCTCATTTTTGCCTGACCCTCCTTACTGTATGTCTTCCTCCTGTGGTTTTTTTCTCTCCGCTAATGGAGACACACAGCGGGGGAGTCTGAAGGCTCGGGAGGCAACTGGCTGTGAACACTGATCTGGATATTTACAGCTGTGAGGGAGAGCTCAGTATCGTAATGGAGATTTGTGTTTCTCCTATTTCAAGACTTGAAAGGGCTAGACATTTTTAAAGAGGGACTATTCCCCTGGAGAGTGGCGTTTTCTTCAGCCGCGTACTGACCCTCAGATCATAGTAACAAGTTTGTAGAGAAAATGTGGGTGGACTTTTCCGTCCCTACCTCTTCTCTCCCTCTTTCTTTCCCCCCTTCCAATAACACCCAGGTTGACGCAGATGTCATCATTCTACTCTCCAATCCTGTTTTTATCTGAATTGATTCTGTTTTTTCCTGCCCTCCTCACCTCCATGTTATGTCTCTGCTCTTCGTATTATTAGTCACTCAAAAGGGAATTTCACCCAAAAACAACATATTCATTATTCTCCTCTTATTATACACAACTGGACAAGTGAGAGAAGTTTCATAATGGTGTTCTATATTCAGAACACTGATAAAGCGCATTCTGAGCAAGCACACTCAATGACGTCAAAGGGAGGATTGTTTGGATTTTCCATTCTAAACATGAATGTACCTTTCCGGTTTTGCATTCCGTGAAGAATCTGTACAATCACGATCGCTGTATAAACCTACATGGGAACAGATGCTTGTCCTCTTCCATTTGGAATGTTTCAACAATGTGTCTATTGTTCTCTACATTAGAAGATAGACATGCTCCTCCAACTGTTATTTTTCTAAAAGACTACAACAAGCAAAGGGGCCGCCCTTCTGATTGTCACCGAACTGGCCAAAAACATAGCTTGCAAGCTAACTTTGTTTACAACCTGACGCTAAAGCATGGCCAACCAATTGTTAGACACGCCCCATTTCCTAGAGGTTGGTCATATAATTCTATAGGATTTCTGGGTGTTGTGGTCCACTGTGACTGGCAAACTAGATTTGAACGCTAAGCTTGAAAAATGAAAACAACGTGCTTAAAATCCTCTTGCTTGAGATTATTTTGTTGTTTAAGGCAGAGATGTGCTATAATTAACATTTGAAGAAAAATTTTAAGTGAAATGGTAGGGTGGAATTCCCCTTTAATTTTCACCTTTTCTCAGTCCACTCTACTTGTCTTTTCTTTTTGACATTAGTTATGTCTCTCTCTCTTCTATTTTGCTTTATCGGTCAGTCTCTATCTTTTTTCTTAGGTTTTTCTCTTTTCCTCTCCTTCCTCTTATTTTTTCCACTCTACCTCTTTCTCTCCAGCAGTCTGTGTCTTGTCACTGTCTCATCCTTTAGGCTGACATATGTATCCATCTCAGTCTCAATCTGGAGTTGATCAGTGTCTTCTCCAACTCGGATGATTTTGCTCTTTGATCCCACACTATGAAACACAGTTTGGACATCAGAAGAAGGCTTCTGTTTGATTTCTTGGTTGCTATGTTCAGCCTTGGTATAGTTAATGTGATTTGCTTTGCTCTTTGGTGTGAATATCTTTGCAGCTTTGCCAGAAATAATTTAGATTATGGAAACTCAACACTGCCTTAAAAGGTCAAGAAATAATTTTACAATAGCCAAGCTGCAATGTTTTAGCTTCTAACAAAATATGCTATGAATGCACATACTTGGTTTCTATTTAAACTGTAGCCCACAGTATATACTGAAATAATGCTGTGGCATTGTCTTTGTAGTTACTACATGGATGGCAGGGTGAACAAAGTGGAAGACTATATGAAGACCCGCCTGCTGGACACTCTGGCTGAACAGATCACCAAGGTCCTCAAGGTAAGACTATTGCGCCGATCAACCAGGGGGCCCAAACATCATTTTACTGGCCAGTAAAATACAGTATAGTACAGTATAAAATAGTGAGACAAAAAAGTTTAATATTATAAGTACTTGATTATGCAATGTGTGGATATGTGTGAAGCCCCAGATTAATTTATCTGTTTGCGTGGGTGTTTGTCTGTTTATGTCTATGTATGTGTACAAAATAAAAATGATTTTGTGTAAAGATAAACTCAAATGAGATTGGTTTTTTTTTCACACGTAAATTGCTGTTTTTACTCCCCTCACCCTGTCATTAAAACTGTTGTATTGATGTTCTCTCGTCAGTTGCCCATGTTCGTAATGTGTACTGCTGAATTCAATGTTTGATGTTAGCGTCCTGTACATTTTTGACTCAGTCTAGTGAGACAGAAAGACCGGTAGATAGATTATCAAAAGACAGTCCAACAAAAGTATTTCTTTGTAATGTTGGACTGTTAAAGCTATTACAAAAAAAGTCAAATGTAACTCTGTACCCCGTTATTTTTGTGACTTCCTTGTTTTAATATGTTTTTATAGATAAAAATATACACTTGAAAAATGTAATTCAAGTAAGGCATTCAATTTCTAAATCACAGAAATACTACTTTCTGTCCTGGGCTTAGTTGGTGACGTGCCGGGAAATTGAAATTCTATCCCCATTCATAACCCAACATATAACTTTACCAGCGGGTTTGATTAGGGTCTCCCCAATTGGGTGTTGCCTGTGCAATTACGTTTTCCACCTTGTGATGCCATCCATACTATTTTTACTTTTCTTAACTATAGTTAAAATGGACGATTTTGTTTACAGTTTTTAAATTGTATTTAACGTCCTCCAGGTAGTGAACACACACGCACCTGGTATCTGTTGTAATTGTGTGTGTGTTTGTCCTCCAGGTAGTGAACACACACGCACCTGGTATCTGTTGTAATTGTGTGTGTGTTTTTCCTCCAGGTAGTGAACACATGCACCTGGAATCTGTTGTAATTGTGTGTGTGTTTTTCCTCCAGGTAGTGAACACACACGCACCTGGTATCTCTTGTAATTGTGTGTGTTTTTCCTCCAGGTAGTGAACACACGCACCTGGTATCTGTTGTAATTGTGTGTGTGTTTTTCCTCCAGGTAGTAAACACACATGCACCTGGTAAGAAGGTGTGGCTGGGTGGAGTGGGTCCAGCATGGGCAGGAGGCACCAATAATTTCTCTGATACATATGCTGCTGCTTTCCTGTAAGTACTTTTTTTAGGTTTGAGGTTAACAATTTAATGTTTTGTGCTCTTTCTAACATTGACACTGTGTAAATTGCAACTAAAGATTTACTTTGATACTTGACCTGAATTGGTAAAATTAAATATACATCACTGGAAAGAAATTCGAAAAAAATGGTCAAAATGAGCAGAAAGATGCAGTGTTCTCAGACCTTGAATAATCCAAAGAAAACGAGTTCATATTAATTTTCCAACCACCCATTACTATTACAAAATTTAAGAAGAGTTCCAAAATGTATATTTGGTAGAATAGCCCTGATTTTCAATGACAGCTTTCATTAGTCTTGGCTCGTTTTTCACTTTGCTGTTCAGTGGCTTTATGCCACCATAGCCTACCTGTCACCCCTGTATGAAGCTCACCAGGGAGATTGCATGTGGAAAAACCTTGAATAATATTTTTTTGTTTCGATAACATAATCTTACCATCACAAGGATGCGACCATTGGACTACTACTAGCTAACTTGAGGAGGTGGACGATGTGTCAAGCTGTCAAGAAAGCATTAAGTTGCTATGATACTGTGTAAACAACACCCCCACATGGAAGACATTAGCATAAAGTGGAACGTTTGAGATAAGAATACATTTTAACTTGGTGGTTGGCAAAATTAAATGAGGTTGAGTTTGCTGCATTAAAAATAAAACACAAGCTATGCCAAATGTATGGTTGGGTAAACGAAAACCGTGAAAAGGTTATTTCATGGCCGTGAGATATTCGGCAAGGCAGAAAAATTTCGAGCCTCATGGCTAAACAGTGACACCTGGCAGCTATGTGCCACTCCTGGTGCATAAATTCAAGCAGCTTGCCTTTGTTTGGTGGCTTCTGACCATCCATCTTTCTCTTGGTCACATTCTAGAAGTTATCAATATGGGTTCAGATTTCTGCACTTTAGACAGTAATGCAATCACTACCACAATGTCAATCGTGGAAATGCTACCATGAGTTTAGAAATTTGAAATGTTCAAGTACCCCTCAAGTACCCTGCATTCCTCAGTGGAATGCAATAGAGCGAATGCAGTCAAATGCATTTCAAGGTGGGCTGGATTAGATTCTGTTATGAATTTAAAGCAAATTCACAGTCATTGCTTTTCACTATAGAAATTAAGATATATGAAAACAATGTAATGGTGGTTTTTCTTTTCATTTTGGCACGTTTCCCGCACGTCACTAAAGTAAATCGTATGATTGTATTGTATTTCACATTGTTCAACTATAGTGATTGCTTTTTAAAGTGACACAAACTCTGTGTTATATGTGTGCATACTACTGTCCGGTGGGGACTATTTTATGTATAAGTCTACTTGCGCAGGGATTAGTTTATGTAAGTAACGCAGGATATGTTCAGTCAAGTGTGGATTGTTACGCATTCTAGAGGGGGGATCAGTTGGGGTAATCAACGTCTCAAGTAAGGTCAACACCATCTGTATTTATTAATAAGTAGAAACTTATACATGGTGTCAGAAGTAGCGCGACTTGGACATGGATCATGAAAAGGTTGAACCCTCCTGAAAACTGGAGCAATGGCCTGATTGGCGGCAGCAGTTCCAACGTTACGACTTGTACGTAGTTCAACATTACAATGGCTACTAAGCTAAACCTGGAGACTGGCAATGTACAGGTTAGCATGCTGCTACATGCGCTTGGCAAGGAGGCAGAACAAGTGTTCAACACTTTGTGTTCGAGGATGATGACTATGAGACCGTGTTGGGAATATTTTCGCACACTCTACCAGCTAGCCGAAACCTGTCAATTTGTTTTGGCAAAAATTGAGAATATTCGTGATAAACTAGTCATAGGTATTCTAGACAAAGAACTATCGGAAAAGCTACAGTTGACAGCAGGCTTCACTTTTTCCACATTTTATTATGTTACAACCTAATTCCAAAATGGATTAAAGAAAAAAAAGTTCTGAACATTCTACATACAATACTGCATAATGACGAAGTGAAAAAAGTTTTTTAGAATTTTTTGCAAATGAATTAAACATTAAAAAAAAAATAGCACATGTACATAAGTATTCACATCCTTTGCTGTGACACTCAAAATTAAGCTCATGTGCATCCCGTTTCCACTGATCATCCTTGAGATGTTTCTACAACTTGATTGGAGTCCACCTGTGGTAAATTCAGTTGATTGGACAAGATTTTGAAAGGCACACACCGGTTTATATAAGGTCCCACAGTTGACAGTGCATGTCAGAGCACAAACCAAGTTATGAAGTCCAAAGAATTGTCTGTAGACCTCAGAGACAGGATTGTATCGAGGCACAGATCTGGGGAAGGGTACAAAAAAATGTCTGCAGCATTGAAGGTCCCAACGAGCACAGTGGTCTCCATCATTCGCAAATAGAAGAAGTTTGGAACCACCAGGACTCTTCCTAGAGCTGGCCGCCCGGCCAAACTGACCAATCTGGGGAGAGGGGCCTTGGTCAGGGAGGTGACCAAGAACCAGATGGTCACTCTGACAGAGCTCCAGTGTTCCTCTGTGGAGATGGGAGTACCTTCCAGAAGGACAACCATCTCTGCAGCACTCCACCAATCAGGCCTTTATGGTAGAGTGGCCAGACGGAAGCCACTCCTCAGTAAAAGGCACATGACAGCCCGCATGGAGTTTGCCAAAAGGCACCTCAAGGACTCTCAGACCATGAGAAACATAATTCTCTGGTCTGATAAAACCAAGATTGAACTCTTTGGCCTGAATGCCAAGTGTCATGTCTGGAGGAAACCAGGCACTGCTCATCACATACCATCCCTACAGTGAAGCATGGTGGTGGCAGCATCATGCTGTGGGGGTGTTTTTCAGCAGCAGGAACTGGGAGACTAGTCAGGATCAAGGGAAAGATGAATGCAGCAATGTACGGAGAGATCCTTGATGAAAACCTGCTCCCGAGCGCTTTGGACCTCAGACTGGGGCGAAGGTTCACCTTCCAACAGGACAACGACCCTAAGCACACAGCCAAGATAACAACGGAGTGGCTTCGGGACAAGTCTGTGAATGTCCTTGAGTGGCCCAGCCTTGAACCCGATTGAACATCTTTGGAGAGATCTGAAAATGGCTGTGCACCGACGCTCCCCATCCAACCTGATGGAGCTTGAGAAGATCTGCAAAGAAGAATGGGAGAAACTGCCCCAAAATAGGTGTGGCAAGCTTGTAGCGTCATACTCAAGAAGACTTGAGGCTGTAATTGCTGTCAAAGGTGCTTCAACAAAGTATTGAGTAAAGGGTGTGAATACTTATGTACAGGTGATATTTTATTTTTTTATTTTTAATAGATTTGCAAAAAATTCAAAAAAACCTTTTTCACTTTGTCATTATGCGGTATTGTGTGTAGGATGTTGAGAATTTTTTTATTTAATCCATTTTGGAATTAGGCTGTAATATAATAAAATGTGGAAAAAGTGAAGGGGTATGAATACTTTCCGGATGCACTGTATATGTTATGGAAACGGCTAACGGCAGCAACCTGTTGAGCTGTAACGTTGCAGTGGCGATGGGGCTAGTAAAAGAAGAAGTTGTTCAAGGCACATTCAACACTGATCTGGGCCACTTTTACCACTGCGAGGAGAGTGTCTGCCCCTCTTCTCCCCAAAGTCAAAGCAGAGCTGAAAAGGACGGTCAGGTGCAGAGTCATTGAGGAGGTCAACGAGCCAACGGAGTGATGCGCTCCTATGGTCCCAGTCCCTACAAAAACAACCGAGGTGAGAATATGTGTTGACTTAAAACGATTGAACATGGCTGTGAACAGGGAGAGGTCCGTTTTACCTATCATAGATGACATACTACCTCGGCTGGCAGATGTGTTTTCTCTGCTCAACGTGGAAAGAGGCTTTTGGCAAATCCCACTAGACAGTGAAACAGCAAAACTAACCACATTCATCCCACCACTAGAGATATTTTTTCAGGCGGATCCTGTCTGGAATCTCCAGTGCATCAGAGATTTTTCAGACGGAAATGTCTGTGCTGTTTCGGGGCCAGGATGGAGTTGAGATCTACATGGACGACGTCTTCATCCATGGCAAAGATGAGAAGTAGCATGAGGAGAGGCTCCAAGTTGTCCTACGGATCCTGGAGGGTGCAGGCTTGAAACTCAACAATGTAAAGTGCCATCTCCTCCAAACACAGCTTAACTACTTGAGGCACCGCATTGACAGAGATGGCATCCGGCCTGACCCCTCAAAAGTAAGCGCCATTACAGAGCTACAGCCACCGAGTGACGTGCCAGGCTCACATAGGTTCCTGGGTATGGTCCATTACCTAGGGAAATACCTGCCCGACTTGTCAGAAGTGATGAGACCACTCAACCACCTGCTGAAATGTGAGACTGTGTGGACCTGGTACGCCACACAGGCCTGCAAGGTAACAAGAAACTTATAGTAGTATACTTATAGTAGAAACCTATACACTCTGCTCCATAGTCGGATCTATCCCAATGACAAATTGTTTAGATTTTGTTCTCTTCCAATAGTAATTTACAAACGGATTCTTAAAATGTATGTTTTGAAAGCGTGATGTGGCATATAATGATATGACCTTCACCAATAAAAATAATGTCACTTTAAAATGGAAATAAGTCCAGTTTTTTGACAAAATACTACACAGCACCAAACCTCAATGTGAAACCGACTGATCTGACAACTTTCAAAGGAATGCAATTTGAGGAAGGCAAATCTACGTCAATTTACTGTCGTCACGACAAAACAAGTCATTTGACCCTAAAACCCTAACCTGGCTCTTCTTTGCTTCTCATTGACGAAGGGCTTTTTACTAGCCTTGCTTGACTTCAGTCCTGCCCCTAGGAGCCTGTTTCGAATCGTCCTCGCCGTGCACTTCAACCCAGCTGCTGTTTTTTGTAGGTCACTTGATGTCATCGTACGATTGTTGAGCGACATTTGAATGATCTAGCGGTCATCCTGGTCAGTGCAGAGTCATTTGTCACCCTCGGCCGGTCTGTAGCATTGTTGTCTCCAACGTCTGCTGCTTGATCTAGTTCTTATGAATTTGAAATTTTAAGGATGGAAGCAATCTGACACTTACTTCAAGCCAGAATTGAACCCTTCTTTTCCTCACTTAAAACTTTTCTTGATATTTTTTTGGCATGGTCAATGTTATTTTTTGGTTCCAGTTCCATTTGAGCTAGCAGTGTTTTTGCCATCCAGCTGATAAAATTGCAAGAGGGTATTGATGACCGGGTTTTTCTACTTTTTCTTGTTAAATAAGATGTGTGTTAGGTGATCACCCTATCAGTACCTCAGCTAGAATGAGGTGTGCCTGTGTTGGAATTCACTGGAAAGGAATGGCTGCCATACATGTAAAGATGCTAATTTAAGAAAGGTTTGGAGTGGTCTCTTCATTTTTTTAAGAGCTATACAACTATGTGTAATTGAGTGAGTTATAACCCTGAAGTGGACCTTTAATGTGGAACAAAGATTACATATTTAAAGCTTTTATTTCAAGTGATAATTTTGTCAAATATGCTGTTGGTTTGGCACCAATATAGAAGAATGCTACAGAAAGCAAAACAAGTATGGATAGCATAAATGTTGTGGCCAAAAGGGGCACAGTCAAATTATCAATAGTATAGGGACCCACCTAAAGTTCATATTGTGTTATTGGCAAAGTGTGTGTAATTTAAATGTATACATTTGTATCTTTCCAGCTGGCTGAACACACTGGGCATGGCTGCTGTCCATGGGGTTGATGTTGTCATGCGACACTCTTTTTTTGACTACGGTTACACTCACCTAGTGGATCAGAATTTCAACCCATTACCTGTGAGTTCAAACCATTTCTGTCATTCTGTGTTCAATACATTAACTACACCTTTGAGATATCTGATTGTGACAGAGCTTAGACAAGAAAGACAGGTGTTACAGTGTTTCAAACTGGACTAGCTGGCTTGCTTTAATTTCTCCAAATACAAGACCTTGCAACTAGGGCTTTCTAGAACATGACATTTTTAGTTTGCTTCAATCAATTAATTAATTTAATTCATTCATTCATTCATTTATTGAATGAATGGACGAATGAATGAATGAATGAATGAATGAACGAATTAAATAAACAAATAAATAAATAAATAAAGTAGGCTCATGGAAGCAGATTCAATCCTGAATAGAAGGGGTCTTAGTTGCCAGTGGTGACTAAGAAAGCATTTAATTGAGAAACAAGTTTCTCTTATTTTACTTATAAAGGTTGGGTTTGAAATAGGTTGCTAGTTTTAGAAACAGGGTTAGGGTTAGGGTTAGGGTTAGCAGGGTAGGTACTGCTTTTTTAATAGTGGTTTAATAATGACAGTTTTCAGGGCCTTTGGAAGTTGTCTGACTGGAGAGAGCAGTGAACAATTTGCAGTATGTCTGACACTAGGTACTCATACTTTTTTAAAGAAGCTTGTGGGAAGAGCATCCAGACAGCAGCTGGACAGCTTAAGTTCTCCCATTGTTTCCTCAAGACTTTTGTAGCGAAGCTTTGAAGTGTGATATCTTATATATGCAACCTTGTTTTTGCTTTAAAGCGGTGGTGATGTATTACTTCTGTTAAACATAAGCGTTTTGATGACTTTTCTAATAGTTGTGTCTGTGAATTAGGAAGCAAACTCTTAATGCATTTTTGTTTTTGAAAGAAGTTCATACTTCTGTCATGGGTTTACTAGTTTGCTCATATAATTAACTGTTGGTAAAAAACTTTCTATGGGTAAACATTGACACTGGGTATATAGTAGTGGCACTCGGAAGTGGGTCTATACTACATACCGATTAGGTGTTTAGGAAGTGACTGTCCATTTCAGTTTTACTACATTCTTTTTTACAAGTAAGGTTGTCAAGGCTTTAGCAGTTTTCTTAATGGCAGTAAAAGCATCAAGAGTGACCAAGCTTATAATAGTAGAAAAGCTGACCTAGTCTTCAGGATATTCGATAGATACTAGACTAATGGTCGCTTTGGGCAATTGCTTAACACTCATGGTTTCAAGACATTTTAGAGTTAATTGTACGGGACTGTCCTCCCACAGTCCAAAAACATGCAGGTTAATTGGTGACACTAAAATTGTCCGTAGGTGTGAATGTGAGTGTGAGTTGTTGTCTGTCCCTATGTGTCGGCCCTGTGATAGACTGGCGACCTGTCCAGGGTGTACCCCGCCTCTCGCCCTGTGTCGGCTGGAATAGGCTTAAGCCCCCCCGCGACCCTGCATAGGATAAGCGGTATAGCTAATGGATGGATGGATGTACGGGACTGATAGCAACTTGGGTGTTTATTGGAACTAGTGAGATATACAGTATAACTTAGAGCGGAATACTAAGATGATGAAAATATAATGAAAATGCCAAATCAAGAGTGCGTCAAAATGTATGTCTAGGCTCTGAGACAAATTGAGTAAGGTTCAAATACTCAATAAGATTTAAAATTATTATCTAAAGTAAAAGTAGAAAAAATCAAGGTAATATATTTTTTGATATCTATTTTAACCAGCATGGTTAACAAAACAATTACATTTATAGTTGCAGATTGCTAACAACAATAATAATAATAAAAAACATTGGTACGATGGGAAATCCAAGTCATGTTTAGAACAGTTTCATCAGGTTTAGAACTGGTCCATTCACTAGCCCTGTTGGGCGACTACATGACGATGCCAATAACAGTGGCCGATGGTTAATTATTATCATCATCATCATCGTCGTCCGCTTGGTCCGGGGTCGGGTCGCGGAGGTAGCAGTTCAAGCAGGGCATCCCAAACTTCCCTTTCCCGGGCCACATTAACCAGCTCTGACTGGGGATTCCAAGGCGTTCCCAGGCCAGTGTGGAGATATAATCCCTCCACCTGGTCCTAGGTCTGCCCCGCGGCCTCCGCCCAGCTGGACGTGCCTGGAACACCTCCCTAGGGAGGCGGCCAGGTGGCATCCTTACTAGATGCCCGAACCACCTCAACTGGCTCCTTTCTACGCAAAGAAGCAGCGGCTCTACTCCGAGTCCCTCACGAATGGCTGAACTTCTCACCCTATCCCTAAGGGAGATGCCAGCTACCCTCCGGAGGAAACTCATTTCCGCCGCTTGTATCCGCGATCTCGTTCTTTCGGTCATGACCCACCCTTCATGACCATAGGTGAGAGTAGGAACGAAGATAGACCGGTAGATTGAGAGCTTTGCCTTCTGGCTCAGCTCTCCGTCACAACGGTGCGATAGAGCGACTGCAACACCGCACCCGCTGCTCCAATTCTCCGGCCCATCTCTCGTTCCATTTTACCCTCACTCGAGAACAAGACCCCAAGATACTTGAACTCCTTCACTTGGGGTAAAGACTCATTCCCTACCTGGACTAGACAATCCATCGGTTTCCTGCTGAGAACCATGGCCTCAGATTTGGAGGTGCTGATCCTCATCCCAGCCGCTTCACACTCGGCTGCGAACCGATCCAATGAGTGCTGCAGGTCGCAGACTGATGATGCCTTAATGGTTAATGATGGTTAATTATTAGATAATGTATATTTCTCTTATCAGTCAACAAATATAGTTATTATATTTAAATTCAACCCCTTTTAGCTAAATTACCATGGTTTTGCAAAGCACACGTAATGTTACAAAGGAAGTAAAATCTGTGAAAGTAAACACTGCAGTGTAACACTATTGTTACTCTACTAGCATGACCACGAATATGGACCAATACAGATAATTGAACAACAATTCAATTTGAAAATAGCTTCAGCTCAGTGAAACTTTGAATTGCAAAAGAGCTGTCATTATTATTAACTTTGTTAGTCAACTATGTTAACTAGCTTTAAATTAACTATGTCCCCGATGCATGTAACGTTAATGTTACCCTAATCAATTAGTGGCATAGCTTGATCAATCATTTGCTAAGGTGTTCTAGAATCTACAGTAATGTGCTCTGAAGACAGGGAGGAAAATATTTAATGCCTTGATGACATTGTGTGTTCACTAGCCTAATGCCATGATGACATTGTGTGTTTACTAGCCTAAGGACATGATGACTTTGTGTGTTTACTGGCCTAAGGACATGATGACATTGTGTGTTTACTAGCCTAAGGACATGATGACATTGTGTGTTCACTAGCCTAATGCCATGATGACATTGTGTGTTTACTAGCCTAAGGACATGATGACATTGTGTGTTTACTAGCCTAAGGACATGATGCCATTGTGTGTTTACTAGCCTAATGCCATGATGCCATTGTGTGTTTACTAGCCTAAGGACATGATGACTTTGTGTGTTTACTAGCCTAAGGACATGATGACTTTGTGTGTTTACTAGCCTAAGGACATGATGACTTTGTGTGTTTACTGGCCTAAGGACATGATGACATTGTGTGTTTACTAGCCTAAGGACATGATGCCATTGTGTGTTTACTAGCCTAATGCCATGATGCCATTGTGTGTTTACTAGCCAAATGCCATGATGACTTTGTGTGTTTACTAGCCTAAGGACATGATGACTTTGTGTGTTTACTGGCCTAAGGACATGATGACATTGTGTGTTTACTACCTTGTCTCACGCTTTACTTTTTTATCCCACACTGCTAACTTGTGATGGTACTGTGGTACTTTGTACTAGCCAATATATATATAAATATATTTTAAAACAGCAATAATCTAATAAACCATGAATGGTCTACTAGGCAATGCACAAACACAACCACACACACACAAAATTGGCTGAATTTAGTTATTTTAATCTCAAAAGGCCAACAAACACATCTTAAAACTATCGGGTTACTTTCACAGCTGAAAATAATATTCCTACATTCAAAGCAGACAAAATAAAGTGATTTAAGTTTCACAAAATGGTCAGCAATGAACGTTATTTGTGTTTAAAGTAACAATATTTTAATCTCAAAAGGCTAACCAACACCAGCTAGGTAATGTTAGTATACTGGCTAGCCAACAACTAGAACCACTAAAGATAGAGATCTTAGCAAATGTTCATTACCAATTACCACAGTTTCTCCAGTTTGAATTTAGATTACCAGAATACCCCTAAAAAAGTATTTACTTCGTTATGAAACATATTTAGGTAACAATACACAAACAACATTTCCAAACGTTAAATAGCATGTGTGGTAGCATGTAACCTTCTTCTTACCCACGCTAATTAAATAACTTTGAGGGGCATAAGAAGGGGGTTATACAGAACGGTGAGCTCCCGTACTGCACGCAATTACAGAAAATATAAACAGGAAACAGTAATGTTTGAGCATAAACAGTAGAGAGTGACCAGGAGGCAAAAAAAAATTGCATAGTGCATAGTGGGGCGCAGCAGTGAGTTAGCAGTTGTAGGAGCAAGTGTGTTGAGAGACTGCGGTTTAGAAGTCCGCATTAAACTATTAACTGGTTGAAATGGTGTTTTACTATTTGTTATAAAAACATGTATTTTATCATTAATGTTATTAATAAATGCCTCACGTAGTTAAGGAGAGTTTTAATTATTCAGATTTATATTATATCTCCCGTCCTCCCGAATTTTTTAACTCAGCAGCTGCCACTGAACCAGACATGATCGGAAATGGAAGAGCATTTATGTGCATTGGGATTTCTGTAGACTATAGAAAACCATAATTTTTACACATAAATGTAAATAGGTAATCTTAAAAAAGAGTACCTAACTACTCTATATCTACGCAACTAATAACTCATTTTATAATGAAGACAGACCTGTTAATTATTACCTACAATTAAATTGTACAAATGCATGTAGTAGTTAAATTTCTACTAGAGTAATATTACTGTATTTTAGTGCTGCATGCTTTTGATCTTATTACAATTGCTAGCTGTTGTTATTTAAACTCGGGAATGCCACAAACTACTGTATATACAGTATTTAAAGATTGCATGCTGTTATACCAATTTATTTCCTGGGTTCAAACCCCACCTAACCCAGTGGCCTTTCTGTGTGGAGTTTGCATGTTCTCCCCGTGTTTGTGTGGGTTTCCTCCGGGAGCTCCGGTTTCCTCCCACCATCAAAAAACATGCTCCATTCTCCTACCAGTGCCTTGACCAGTCACTGCCAATTCACCTGGAGTTGGTCTGTGTGTCCTATGTGTGTGAGCAGGTCTGTCGTAATATGTTGTGTGAGCAAGTCTGGCGCAAATTGGCTGCCGTGGTATCACTCAGACTGAGTGTTCTGTTTGATAGCTGTCGGTCCATTCGTTGTTCGTTCTGTGTAATTAATTGGCAACCAATTTGTGTAAAGCGCTTTGAGTCTCGAGAAAAGCGCTTAAAACGAAATAAAATGTATTATTATTATGATTATTATTATGATTATTATTATGATTATTATTATGATCATTATTATTATTATTATGATTATTATTAATAATAATCATAATCATAATCATAATAATAATAATAATAATTATTATTATTATTATATATAAACTTCTGTAAGTTTGAGATGAGGCCCTCATACACACATTCATTTTCTTTGTTTCATTCCTTATATGCACCTGCACTTTTTCCCGTGGGAGCTATTAACTTAGATGAAAGATGTGTAATGGTGATGAGTACCAGGACATGGCGGTGAACCGCTGTATAACCCTAGCCCTTTGTCTGTACTGTGTCACGCTTTGCCGTCACAGCTGTGTGCCCCCTCTGTGTAAAGCGCGCTACTGAGCCTGGGGTACTTGACATCTTACTACTCAACTGCAATAGAGGACAAACGTAAGAGTGCAATAGTGGCCCTCTGTAGTATGGACTGTGTCCTCCTAATGCAATAGTGTCACTCTGTAGTATGGACTGTGTCCTCCTAATGCAATAGTGGCCCTCTATAGTATGGACTGTGTCCTCCTAATGCAATAGTGGCCCTCTGTAGTATGGACTGTGTCCTCCTAATGCAATAGTGTCCCTCTGTAGTATGGACTGTGTCCTCCTAATTCAATAGTGGCCCTCTATAGTATGGACTGTGTCCTCCTATTGCAATAGTGGCCCTTGTTGTGGCCAAATTTGGGCATCCTAGCGGATGTTCCGGCCTGGGATGTGGTTCAGGGGTGAGGGGACGGTCAGAGCGAGGGCCAGGTCACCAAAGAGAGAGTATGTGCCTTTGGAGACACTGAAGGCTAGAAGTTTCGGTTTAGTCATAACATTAAGTCATGTCTTAGTTTCCTGCGTACATGTCTTTAGATATACTGATTATGAACATGTGATCCATCTTGTCCAATGGAATGATTGTTTATCTTATAGACCTATATACTTGTTAGAACCTTGCCAACTAATCAGAACTTTCTATGTCGTTAGACTGATCTGGGTGTAGTATTTTCTCTGTGTACAGACTCTGACTCTGTAGTCATCAATAAAATTGTACTTGATCTTTTCATGGTTTCTCCCTCTCATTAGTTGGTTATTTTCTGTCATAGATTGAAATTATCCATTACACCCTCTGTAGTATGGACAGTGTCCTCCTAATGCAATAGTGGCCCTCTATAGTATGGACTGTGTCCTCCTAATGCAACAGTGGCCCTCTATAGTATGGACTGTGCCCTCCTATTGCAATAGTGGCCCTCTATAGTATGGACTGTGCCCTCCTATTGCAGGAGTGCTTGACAGGTTTTGTCATCTCTCTGACAAAATGATGCAGCTATACAAAATCAATATAGATATGTTAATTTGCACTTTTAAATCCTTTTTTGGTTTTCATGACGCACTTGGCTTGGATGGAATCAACATAAGTGACTGCTTGCAAATCGATTTTCTCCTGAGAGATAACAATAATAACGACTAAGACTTGGCTCAGTAAAAACACTGTACTTTGTTGAAACTTAGTCAACTGCAAACAGCTAGAAAAGCTTGGCTACTTCTACAATAATATTAGCTCTCCTACCAATTAAATTTAATTGAAACCTTCCGTGTCGGAAATGGCTTGGGTCTATTGTATCAGTTATGATTATATGTTATAGAATTTCATGCATTAGCTCAAGTGTGTTCCAATATCATTTAACCCTGAAGGATGGCGCAGAAAACCCTAAACCAATTTTCTTTTTGTGGGTGGTTTGACGTTTACGTGTTTTTACACGCGCAAACCTTTAGTAAGTCAGTCGCCAATATATATAGCAGATTGTCAACGTCATTTCAGGATTCCTAGGATTATCTCATTAATTTCAGTTTGAGTTACCCCATATTCTCTCACTCTATCCCTACCTTTTCTTTCATTCCTCTCTAATCCCAACTATAACTCCAGTCGCCGCAAATGTTCATGCTGAGGCTACATTCATCACTGGTGTATTGATGGTTCTCCTTAGCAGGTCTGCAAAAGTTGCAGCCAGGTTGACATTCTGCATCAAGTCAGCCTGTGGCCCAAACACCAAAACATACGTTTCTACTGTATTCTGCTGTTCTCCCCCATGCTGGAGCAGCAAATTAGGTTAAAGCCCAAGTGGAAAAAGGGGCCTTAAATGCTGCCATATGGAGAGTAGCATGGGAACCACTGGAGCAGCATATGTTGTGCTTTGGAGATGGACAGGGGCACAGAGAGATGGGGAACCCCAGGTTGACTGAAGTAAGATAAAACCTCAAGGTGGAGGGGGGTCCAGGATGTTTTTGGAGCATTTCATGTCATATTTAATGTTACGTCTGGCCTAACATGTTTAAAAACCGAGAAAATCACTGTTATTGTAAAATATTTATTGTTGTATTATATTACATAAGGGTATTGTGGAAAACGTTTTCAAAAAAGTCTAGGTAAACGACTAAACTACAGTGTTGGTAAAACAAAAAAGTATTTGATTCAAAGTGTATTTTTGTATCAAAAGCTTTCTAGATTGAGCCTTTTTGTAACAGCTATTTAGTTTTTATGAAACAGCAGCATAGGCAATAGCATACAGACATATAAACTGAGTCTCAAAAGAGTAAATACAAATTAATTAATTCAGGATATAGTCAAAAAGACAGTTATATACATTTATAATTATAATAATACAATTTATTTGTATTGCACATTTCATGTAAGTGCAGCTCAATGCACTTTAAATAACAGAGAATTAAAACTAGATTCAAAAGTAATGAAATAACTTTTAATAACTATAAAATGCATTTCCCTGAGTAAATGTGAATGTGGTGCTTCGCAGTGATTGGACTTCTGAACGCCTTAGCGCGCAGAACCTGACCCACAGTACAAGTGGACTGTGCTACAGACAGAGTTGCCAAGTCCGCTAATAACAAGCAATTTGGGCTACTTTTTTTTTTCAAAGTTGCCTTTCAAAACCAGAGTTACAAGGTGCTGTACAACGTAAAAACATGAAATGACAAAACATAAAATGACAAGGAAATGTAAAAACATAAAATGACAAAGAAATGTAAAAACATAAGACACAGAATGACAAAGAAAGCACCTTTCAAAACTGCACTAAAGGTAAAAGGCTAAAACACACAAAACAAAGTGCTTACGAAACAAGTGAGTTTTTAACCGCTTTCTTAAAGATATCCACAGAATCTGCATTCTTTATGACTATCGGAAGACTGTTCCAGAGAGTCGGAGCTACGACAACAAAAGCCCTGTCCCGCTTAGTTTTTTCCTAGATTTTGGAACAGCTAGTAGGCCTTCGTCCAAAGACCTGAGAGAGCGCCGGGATCTTGCTGAGGCCAGTAGGCCTATATGAACTATGTTAGGCTTTCTGGACCCATTGTTGAGCTATTATTTCGGTAAGTTCTTAGTTCTATTTTTGTCCTGTAGGTTCTTTATGTTTTCACGTTTTAAATTAATTATATTAGTATTAAAATCTCTGATTATTCACGATGACAGTTGAGCTTAAAGAAGTGGATCGAGGGGCGGCCAAATAGATCTGTGTAAAACTCTTGCTGAAATAGCTTGGACATTATAACTCTATTGCATTATTTAATATTATTATACGTCCATTTGAACACACAATTATGAGAATCATATTGTAGAAGTAGGCTATAATAAGGGAAAGTGGTGATAATATGAAGGCACGATTGACACGATTCAAGATTGGACTAAGCTATTTAATTAGAATGCATTTATGACAATGTAATGCGATATCGTGTATTCATCCTAACAGCTAAATATATCCAAAACAAGATAAAGTGATTACTATGTATATACATACGTATAATTGTGGTTGAGCTGTAAACGCTGGAAATGTCTTATGGAAAATGTTCATTCATAAATGTTCACACCCCTATTTTAATAATTTTGTATTGTAAATATATGGCCATAAAAGTGTTGGGATTGTTTTTTTGAATTTGTCTCGGAAAAGTTGGCAACACTGGCTACAGACCCGGTTTGTTGACAGGGGTCTTTGAAACGTGACTTAGGTGAGTGGCTCACCTACCCAGTTGTAAACATTTAGAGAATTATTTTAAAAGTAAAGAAGGTAATTAATTCTCTATCTGAGAAATGTATTTGAAAAATGTGTATAAGATTAATCTCAATTCCTCAGATACATTAGTTTAGCTAGTTAGTTTGCTAGCTATCTATCAACGTTCTAAAAATGCTTAGATTTTCAACCGCCTTTGACTAGTTCTGAGCCACTTTACATGGCTAAGTAGGTAAGCATTACTCACATTTCAGTTCCAATTCAAGTCACCAGAATTACTTTTACTAAGCCAAATAAAAACGTTTTACTTAGTTACCATGTTGTAGAAAGCCCATAACACACACTATGCGTTAGCCACGTGCAGGCATCTTCAGTTTTTCGGTTATCCCTTGTTCACTTCGTCCACTAGATAGGGCTACAACCACAGAGATAGAACATGTACTGCCCACTCTATGGCTGACGCACTATTCCCATTGATTTCAATGGGGGCAAAAACACCATAAAAAATTATAACAAAAAAAATAACTTGTGAACCAATGACTTAGCGATATGTAAGAGCACTACTTGACATTAGGCCGGACCTGTTGGGTCTGGAATGGAATCCATCCATTAGCTATACCGCTTATCCTTTGCAGGGTTGCGGGGGGGGTGGAGCCTATCCCAGCTGACACAAGGCGAGAGGCAGGGTAAACTGCGGGCATAGTTGGGGCGTGACCTAATAATAACAACAACAATAAGAAGAAGAATATGACGTTACGATTTCAATATGTGAGTGTCATGACGCATCACATTGTTATAGTAGACAGCCCAAACATTCGGACCGTAATGTAACTAATCGAGAATTCGAAACGCAGTAAGCAGCAAAAAAATAACTTGCATCAACTTTTACATAATTTAATAACTACTAAAGTGGACATAAATACGTATATAAACATTGTAAACTGTTTCATAGTAACACTAACTGTCGTTAACCAGCTGTAATTTTATATGTCTCGTACTAGCCTACTTACGGTTAATCTCTCAAAATGCTTGTAGTGACGATTTGTAAAACTGTGTCTGCATTTCAGAGGCTTTGTAGAAAAATATAGTTTCAAATATGGTTGTAAAATAAATGTTTATTGGTTCCCATCAACGTTATGAACACATCCATGTAAAAATGTATAACATTTTCGAATATATTATTAGTTGTTTTTATACATGAAAAGCCGTGGTGCTGGCGATCTTTCAGACTTTGAGTTCTGAGCTGTCGTTTTCGGTCAAAACGGCCACGACACTTTCGGCTCTTCCCATTTTCCAAATAACAAGGCTCGGACGTTTTTAAAGGGACCCTATTATGCAAATTTTTATATTTAGGAGTTCTACTAGAATAGGTTTACACGTTTTAGTGTTCAATAAACAATATATTTTTTTTCCAAACTGCCTGGATCTGAAGCACCTCTATGCACCCTCTGTCTGAAACGCTCCGTTTTAGCTCCTGTCTCTTTAAGGCCCCCCCTCCCCGACGGGCCCAGTCTGCTCTGATTGGTCAGCTGGCCAAACAAAGGGAATTTACCTTCGTGCTTACCAAAACAGCGTTTTCTCGACTTGGCGAAACCACCGGGCCTCCGCTCTGACTGACTCTGGTTGAGGGCGTGCCAAACATTATTCAAATGTGTGACTTAGTGACATAGATAAGTTACCGAAGAAAACGCGGGACGAGGCATTTCAGGCAGTTCAGTAGCAGTGTTTTCTGTGAGAGAGAGTAGCTCCCATTGGCGTGGACTATGGGATTTGTAACTTTTCAGACCTATTACATGCACAAAAAGCTATATAACATGCTAAAGGAAAGGGAAAACCCCAAAAAGCATAATAGGGCCCCTTTAAAGTTAGAGATTAACCAAATGCTATGTTTTGGTCCCAACACCCTTGAGCTTTGCGTGTGCTATGTTAAGGGTTGATTGGTTTAGATTTTACTATCCATAAGTCATTGTTTTCCCTTTGGTTGCATGGCTACTAGTCTGAACCACCACGTAACAGACCCAAATTTGGTGCTATACTTTGTCAGGGTGCTCGACAACGTCCTCAAAAAAACAGATTTCAAATCCCATTCAGGCCTTTTTTTTATTTGAGGTCAAGTATGGCACGCCCCCTTTTAAATGCATGGAGCCTGTCTGAGGAGAATTGACGCTGCTACTGTCTGTGGAACGCGCTAGCTGTATTAGCTTGCATTGAGTTCCTTAGGTATATAATTTCACTTTTTACCTCACGATTTAAAATATGGTTACAGTGCATCCGGAAAGTATTCATACCCCTTCACTTTTTCCACATTTTATTATGTTACAGCCTAATTCCAAAATGAATTAAATAAAAAAAAATTACTCAACATTCTACACACAATACCGCATAATGACAAAATGAAAAAAGTTTTTTTGAATTTTTTGCAAATATATTAAAAATAAAAATATAAAATATCACATGCACATAAGTATTCACACCCTTTACTCCATACTTTGTTGAAGCACCTTTGGCAGCAATTACAGCCTCAAGTCTTCTTGAGTATGATGCTACAAGCTTGCCACACCTATTTTGGGGCAGTTTCTCCAATTCTTCTTTGCAGATCATCTCAAGCTCCATCAGGTTGGATTGGGAGCGTCAGTGCACAGCCATTTTCAGATCTCTCCAAAGATGTTCAATCGGGTTCAAGTCTGGGCTCTGGCTGGGCCACTCGGGGACATTCACAGACTTGTCCCAAAGCCACTCCTTTGTTAACTTGGCTGTGTGCTTAGGGTCGTTGTCCTGTTGGAAGGTCAACCTTCGCCCCAGTCTGAGGTCCAGAACGCTCAGGAGCAGGTTTTCATCAAGGATCTCTCTGTACATTGCTGCATTCATCTTTCCCTTGATCCTGACTAGTCTCCCAGTTCCTGCCGCTGAAAAACACCCCCACAGCATGATGCTGCCACCACCATGCTTCACTGTAGGGATGGTATTGGCCAGGTGATGAGCAGTGCCTGGTTTCCTCCAGACATGATGCTTGGCATTCAGGTCAAAGAGTTCAATCTTGGTTTCATCAGACCAGAGAATTTTGTTTCTCATGGTCTGAGAGTCCTTTAGGTGCCTTTGGCAAACTCCATGCGGGCTGTCATGTGCCTTTTACTGAGGAGTGGCTTCCGTCTGGCCACTCTACCAAAGTCCTGATTGGTGGAGTGCTGCAGATGGTTGTCCTTCTGGAAGGTTCTCCCATCTCCACAGAGGTTCACTGGAGCTCCGTCAGAGTGACCATCGGGTTCTTGGTCACCTCCCTGACCAAGGCCCTTCTCCCCCGATTGCTCAGTTTGGCCGGGCGGCCAGCTCTAGGAAGAGTCCTGGTGGTTCCAAACGTCTTCCATTTGTGAATGATGGAGACCACTGTGCTCGTTGGGACCTTCAATGCTGCAGAAATTTTTTTGTACCCTTCCCCAGATCTGTGCCTCGATACAATCCTGTCTCTGAGGTCTACAGACAATTCTTTGGACTTCATAACTTGGTTTGTGCTCTGACATGCACTGTCAACTGTGGGACCTTATATAAACCGGTGTGTGCCTTTCCAAATCATGTCCAATGAATTGAATTTACCATAGGTGGACTCCGATCAAGTTGTAGAAACATCTCAAGGATGATCAGTGGAAACGGGATGCACCTGAGGTCAATTTTGAGTGTCACAGCAAAGGGTGTGAATACTTATGTACATGTGATATTTTATTTTTTGATTTTTGAAACATTTGCAAAAAATTCAAAACAACTTTTTTCACTTTGTCATTATGCGGTATTGTATGTAGAATGTGGATAATTTTTTTTATTTAATCCATTTTGGAATTAGGCTGTAACATTATAAAATGTGGAAAAAGTGAAGGGGTATGAATACTTTCCAGATGCACTGTATGTATTTACCATTTAGACTGATTCAGTGTCTGTTTTTCAGGTTGCAGGGCAGACTAGAGAAAGGACTAGAGCAGCTACTGCAAAAAGCAGCTACTTTTTTCAGTGAGGGAAAATGCTTGGGAAGTCAACCACCGCATAGTAGCCTTACTAGCTTGCATTGAGAGTTAACCTTTTCTACCTCTTAAGTTTCTACCTCAATAGTTGAAACATGGTTAAGCATTTACATTTACTGTAATATTTTCTGAACATCATATTAATTGCCTGCAATTCTGTGAACCGTTTCATTGTAAATTATAAGATTATGAATATGAATGGGTAGGAGGTGGAAGACGGTAGTGTTGGCGAGGCTAACCTTGGTTAGGCTAGACTATGTCCCATAGTATGTGTTACGCCGTTAAGTCCTTTCATTTCGTTAGCAAGACGTTATGTTTAAGGTAATTGTATTAATGGGAATGCTCTTTTGCTGGGAAGATGATTTTTGGTTGTTGGTAGGATGAGGTCCCACAAGTTATAAAAATTTAGCATTTGATAGTTTAGTATAGTGTGTGCCTACATGAAGACTATTTGAAGCAGGTGCTAGTCAGGTTTCAGAGTTGAGAGCTGTGGATGAAAGTAATAAGCATCAAGCTAGTTTTGTCACAGAATTAACTTGTGTTAGAGAGTGGTTGATCGACTAGATAGAAAGATTAGAGAAAGAGACACAAGGCAGGATAATAGAGGGGAGAGAATGGTCAACAACTATGGGTCAGACTCACAGGTAAAGGTAAGGACTCTGCAATCAAAGCTGAATAAGTGCAGTACGAGGCTGTCAGAAAAGACTCCCAGCGGATTACTGCTAAAAAAGGTATAACATAGAGAGAGTAGTTTAGAAAAGACTAAGCAGGAGACAGATCATTTTTTTGTTCAAAACGGAATTGGAAGAAGCCAAGGCTCAGAGGCAAAAATACAGGATCTCAGTGAGGCTTGTGCAGGATACCGACTTAATGAGCATATTTGATAGACAGTTGCTGCAAGGGAAGTGTACATGGATCTGGTTTGCAACTGGGGATTTAGTTCCAATCAAGTGACTGAGGTAGTGAATGTTGTTTTAGATAAGCTGCCCCATAGCCAACCAGAGAAGCTCCCAGGTGTCTTTCTCTAAGTGTATGGTTAACATGGCACGGAAAGTTAAATTGATTCAGAGTTAAGGTTTTAATCAGAAATCACCCTGTATACTGATGGCACAAGTAAATTTGACCATAAATATGCCACTGCAGGCGTAGTTTTAGTTTAACAGAGCAAGCCTCCGGCTCTGCCCAGTGCACGTGTGACAGTTGATAGAGATTCAGAAATAATTTTCTTACAGATTAGGAACCTCATGAGTGACCGGGCCAACACTGCAAAGTGGTTCAATTCAATAATAGTATAGTATAGGAAAAATACACTTCCCGATGTGTTTAAAACCTTTGAATTATGTAGTGATTCTGAGAAGGTCAGTTTTGGGGTTGTCAATGAGTTGTTTTGTGGCCTGCATCTCATTGACGGACTAGCTCATCAAGCCAACAAAGCCCTTTTCACATGGAGTTTGGAGACAACACTACAGGTAGCCAGCGGCTGTATGGATTGCAGAAAAACAAAACAAAATGTATTCACCACTTAAGACTGGTTTAGTGTCTGCTTTTCGGGTTGCAGAGCAGACTAGAGAAAGGAGCAAAGCAGCTACTTCAACAAAAAGAGAAAAAAGTCCAAGAGATGAGACAACTATATCTACACATAAAGTGCTAAATTATCTTATATAATTAACTAATGTTACACCGTGTGTGTGTGTGTTTATTTATTTATATATATACACTGTATATAAATATATAATGGTCATAGTCATTTGTACGCTTTAATGCCAAACTGAGTGAACGTTTTATTAGGATATTTTTGGGGGTAGGTGCACAGTGAACACAATGCCACAATCTAATATGGACATAGGTTTATTAACTATTTTAGTAAGAAAATAAGAAACTGAATTGCTTTATTGTCTGGTGATACATGTTTTAACTGATGTTTTGAAACTTTTTTTACATAAGGTCAACAAGTACAATTGACACGCAAGTGAGATTGCCAACACTAACAGACCAGGCTTCATACGCAGTTTTAACAGTAGAATTTTAGAGCTTTGTGACTGCGACATAAAACAACTAAGTCCTTTAACGATATTTCTGTTTTCCGAGTACTAGTTTTCTGTTTTGTACCCTTAATTTAGACAAACAATTATATAAACTGTATAGACAATCTGTTTCACCATCTAACTATCACAAAATATTTATTGTTTTGCTAACGATGTAGCAATACAGTAAGGTCAAAGTCGGGCGTATGACATTTATGCGTTTTAACAACTTCGGTTGGCGGCACGGAAGTAACAACTCGTAAAATCTAAAAGCATTTTTTCGACACAAACTGTCACTTTTAGAAAAACTGACAATTTATGAATTTGTTTTTATTACTAAACGTTTACCAAATAACAAAACATCTTACAAATCGACTGTGTAATTACGTGTTTAAAAAAAAAGTGAAAACGTCTTTGGCCTGCCTAGTTATAGTAAAATGTTTAGAAATGAATTAATTAACAATATATTTGTAAAACAACACAAATTAATACCTTTCGCTATACTTCTTCCCATTGACTTTGTTTAATTAAAAGCCAGATGCAAAGATACGTTTTTCAGATCCTTTTAAAATATATGACTGTTTCAGCCTCTCGAATATGTCTTGGAAGAAAATTACATTACATTACATTCATTTAGCAGACGCTTTTATTCAAAGCGAATTACAAAAAGTGCCTACTAAAGATAAGGTAAAAACTACAAGTTAGGTAGATAAAATAAGTGCATCCCTGACCTAATCACCTAGATAAGAGCTAAGCAGGTTCTATATTAAACAGGATACAAAACAGAACCATCACAAACCCAAGTACAAACAATTTGAGTGCAAACAATTACTTAGTATATCAAGTAGAAGTGCTAGGTAGACGCAATGTCACTTTTAAGAGCCAAATTGCAGTCGAAACAAGTGAGTCTTTAAGTTTCGGCGGAAAGTGTACAAAGATGTTGCAGTCCTAATGTTTGAATTCCACAGTTTTGGGGCACAAATGCTAAAATATGCTTTTTGTAATTCACCTTAGGGATTACCAGCAAAGAAGCGTTAGAGGAGCTAAAGTCCCTGCCAGGTAATCTATGCTAGAAGATGCAGTGGAGGCCATAGAGGACAGGAAAGTCGTGGGCGCGCATATTGCTGAGATGAAAAAAGGAAATTTTTCTGAAAAGATTTATGAGGTTCAAAACTGAGTTCTAAGTCATTACTCCTAGGTTGCACGCCTGACTGGTGCACTGTAACTTTAAGTGTCCCAACCTTTCATTAATTGGATCCCTCTGGCACTTTGGTTTAACAGAATTTAATTTAAGAAAGTTCTAGGGCATCCGAGATGTAATGCTGGTATGACATGTTGTTAGAGGGGAAAGACAATCTAGTTCTTCTGATGCCACGGATTTGTAAAGTTGGGTTTAATCTGCACACTGTGAAATTTTACGCCATTTTCCCTGATGATTTGCCCCAGGGGTAGCATGTATAGCGAGAAAATAATTGGCCTGAGGACTGATCCTTGTGGTACCCTGCAAGTAATCTCTCTTGACTCGACGCATGTTCTGCTATCGTTTTCCCTGTTAGGAAGGTCTTGAATAAGTTTAAAACTGTATGTGATAGGCCACACCAGTTTGCTAGATGATGCAGTATTGCATGGTCTATGGTATCAAATGCAGCACTTGCGTCTAAAAGAATAGCAACCTTTTTGAGTCAATGTTTATTTTTAGGTCACATTAACTACTTTAAGTCAGACAGTCTCTGTACTATGGTCAGTGCTGGCCCATGGCATAGGCGGTATAGGCAAATGCTAGGGGCGCCTGAAATGAGGAATAATAATAAAATAAACGATTTTAATATTATTGGAAATATTACAAAATAAGGCCACAACAACATAGCTACACAGCCTATTAAGTAGGACCTATCTTCTGGGTTGCTCGCCCTACCCCGGCAAATCACTTCGAATCACTTGATTGTAGGGGAGGGGCGAGTTATCTGAATTAACTTTCTGTGACACTGACCGTGGTAAAGTTGATTAGCATCAGTGACAGAAGCCATGTATAGTAGTTCAAATTATGTTAAAAAGACCAGAGCCCTCTGGTGCCCCGGGACAAAAAGGAAGAAGAGGAAAAAACTGGAAAAAGACCGGCATGTAATGACGTGATGATTAATGAATATCTATTGCATAGTAGTTACTGTTGGAACTAGCCTATTAGCTTACTTTGGATGATAGTTAGCCTAATTCACAAATTTAATAAATAGCTAGAGTTCACGTCAGTCACTCCCTCCCACCTAATATTCATATGGGAAAGTTGGAAATACTATTAACTGTTTGGGGAATAACCTACAACAACATTTTTAAAAGTAGACATTTTCTTTTAAGTGTGCTGCACAAACCATCCACTGTGCCCCGAGAAACCCGACATACATGTTTGTTGACTTCTGAAGTGTTAGCCAACGTTAGTCCTACTTGTAATAGTGCTAGTAGTAGCTGGGTGTGACCATCAGAAGATTTTTTATTATAAATATAACATAACATCCATTGGTCACACACTCTCTTGTGTGCAATATTCTTATTTATTTATACATTATACATATATTTATACTTTACCTCAAGTGAAGGAGTTTAAGTATCTCGGGGTCTTGTTCTCGAGTGAGGGGAAAATGGAACGAGAGATGGGCCGGAGAATTGGAGCAGCGGGTGCGGTGTTGCAGTCGCTTTATCGCACCGTTGTGACAAAGAGAGAGCTGAGCCAGAAGGCAAAGCTCTCAATCTACCGGTCTATCTTCGTTCCTACTCTCACCTATGGTCATGAAGGGTGGGTCATGACCGAAAGAACGAGATCGCGGATACAAGCGGCGGAAATGAGTTTCCTCCGGAGGGTGGCTGGCATCTCCCTTAGGGATAGGGTGAGAAGTTCAGCCATTCGTGAGGGACTCGGAGTAGAGCTGCTTCTTCTTTGCATAGAAAGGAGCCAGTTGAGGTGGTTCGGGTATCTAGTAAGGATGCCACCTGGCCGCCTCCCTAGGGAGGTGTTCCAGGCACGTCCAGCTGGGCGGAGGCCGCGGGGCAGACCTAGGACCAGGTGGAGGGATTATATCTCCACACTGGCCTGGGAACGCCTTGGAATTCCCCAGTCAGAGCTGGTTAATGTGGCCCGGGAAAGGGAAGTTTGGGATGCCCTGCTGGAACTGCTACCTCCGCGACCCGACCCCGGACAAAGCGGATGAAGATGATGATGATGATATTTATACATCTTTTTCTGTCTGCATTGGTTTCGTTAATATGATATTTTTGTGCAATAACTAATTTATAATTTGTTTTAGGTCACTTGTTTCTTTATTCTGTTTTTTGTTTGTGTCTGAAATAAAGAAAATCAAATGGATGCCATGTGGTTTCTGTGTGAGTATGAACACAACGATTGGTGGTGGAATTGGAAATCGGTCGGACGTTATTGAGTACACTTCTACCTAGTTTAGGTTTCCTAAGAAGTGACTTTTGGTTACAGGTTAATGCAATTTTTAATGGCTCAGGAACAATTCCGGTTTCGAATGAGCAGTTCCAGCACATTAACTGATAGGCTGTTAAAAACATCCTTAGGAATAGGATTAATAGAGCATGTAGAGGGTCTCATTTGTGACACTATTTTGTCTAGAGAACTTCCAGTTATTATGGGGAATGAGCTGAAGTTGTTTAATGGTTTGTTAGCAGATGGTCTAATTCAGCATCATACAGTGTTTGCTGAATACCTGGTCTGATATTAAGGTTACATATATTTCTGGAAAGAAAGATGTAAACTCTACACACTTCCCACCTTATCCTTAAGTTTTATAATTATTATTATTATAATAATAATATTAGCCCCATTTTCCGGCACCTAAATACAGGTCTGCATTTCGCTTCCATTGCAACGCCAAAATGTCAGTTGACTGAATGCCACGGACTCTGTTAATTTTGACAATCATTTTTCATTTTGTTTTCGTCTTCGTCCTTACTGAAAATTGTAGTTGCGTTTAAGTCAAATTTTGGTCATTTCATTTTGTTTCGTTATAGTTAAGATTTAGTCAGTGTTAGTAAGTTTTCGTTTTAGTCAAATCTTCGTCAATGTTTTAGTCCCGACTCCTAAGGGGAATTAACATAAATGGCTCTGGTTTATATACACACTTCTACACATAATTAAGCAACCACTTGAACAGTAGGCTAAACGCGGCACCCGGCCTATGCAACACAAAGGCAGTAGCTGATGTTAACCGTAACTAGCTTATGCAATGCAGTCTAGCTAAACTGAACGATGAAGTTAGCAGCACCGCTCTGAGTGTCACTGCTTCCAAAGCGAGAGCAGGCACTGTGACACGTAACGTTAAGTTTTCCTAATGCTATCGAATCAATCATATAATATATATTTACCGTTACCTTGGCAGACAGGGTTTTAGCTAGATTTGGAGCTCTCACAAGGTTACGCGTTAGCTTGTTCAAATTATACTGTAATGGCCTGGCATTTGCTACAAATTGCGCGGACATACACAGACTCAGAGCAGGAAAAAATCAAATAAGAATGATGCAAGAAGGCAAGGGGAATTTGTATTAAGTGAATCGTTAAAAAGTAAAACGATCAATGCATTGAGACGGCAACTTATAGGTTGTCCGCTAAAACAGAGCAAGCTTTTTTGTCTTGTCTTAATTCGACTAAATGAACAGAGATTTCACAGTAAGTTTCGTCGTCAATATCGTTAATATTTTTAAATTTACGTTGTCGTTACAATTTAGTCATAAAGAAAAGGGTAGTCAACGAATACTTTTAGTCCAAATTTTCATTGACAAAATTAACACTGCTCAGACTGCGGTTTTACACAGCTAATTAATCTGTCCACAAGTTATTTTTTAATTGCCTCTTTTACACGCTTAATTTGCCCATAGACAATGAATGGGACAATGAATGTATACTGTCATAGTGACCGCAATAAAATGTATAGGCTACATGTAGCCTATGTTAGTCAACATTTTATTGTGGTCACTAGATGGCAGTATACACAAGGGTATCATTCGGCAGTATACACAAGGGTATGATTAATTTTGGTCCATCAGAAGTGGGATAGCTAACTCATAAATAACAATACCGTGCCAAACAGTTCTGGACATCTGCACGAATGCACTTGTGAGTATGTGACGGGGTCACCATATCGCTAATTATTCCAGTTAGTTAGTTTCTAGTTAGCATCAGCACCTAACCAAGTTCCTAGATGCTTCCCCTATCCTGCAGTAATGAAGGACAATTGCATGGTGTTTCGTGTTCACTAGCAATGTAGCAAATGAAGAAGTTTTGCACCCACGCATTGAAAGTAATAGAGCGCAGTAGCCTACATGTTCCATCTGTATGGTTGTAGCGCTCATCGTTCAGTCTTGTTAGATATCTGGAACAAGGCAATGTATGTTTACAGTAACCCTATTGAAGTGTTGGAGAAATAACGATGGTGGATTTAGTTATGGATCTAGAACTTGTTTCGGAAGTACAGTTAGCTGTTAGGATGAATAGAAGATATTGCATTACATTGTCATAAAATGCATTCTAATAAAATAGATGAGTTCATTCCGCAAAAATTGTGCCTTCAAAATATCGCCCATTTCCCATAAACTACGTTTATTTCTACAGTATGATTCTGGTAAATTAATAGTGTGTTTAAATGCAGGTGAAAGAAGAAGAATAATGCAATAAAGTTATAATGCCCAAGCTATTACAGGAAGAGTTTTACACAGCGCTATTTGGCTGACCCTCGATCCACTTCGTTTAAGCTCTACTGTCATTGTGGATAGTTTGAGTGATTTTAATACTTATTAAATTTATTTAATACATGTGCAAACATATAGAGCTTAGAGAACAAAAAACTAATAATAATAAAACTAAACGTTAGTAGGCTACTTAGTCATCCTATATGTTCGCGATAAAATTATGACGAAGCAGCACTGGCAATCCGGCGCCATAACGATTACAAGAATGGGGGGTGCAAGAAGGGGTGTTTTCCGTATAATCTGTGGTTGTGTCCTGCACAACGCAGGCTCATAATGGATTGGCTTATATCTATTCTGATTTTAGTTAATTATGGGTGTTGGTCTCTCCTCAGAAAATGTGTAAGCTATTCAACAGAAAATTCACATTTGCATTGTTTGTTATATTAGTTTTTTTATGAATGTGCTATATTGTAAAAAGTAATCAGATAGGGAGGACCAGTGTTGACATATAACTCATGAACTGCATACAAATCGGAATTGAGCATAGAGCCTTAAAGCTTGCTCATTCATAATATGCTAGACGCTCTTCACATGTGTGAGCAGATAGTTATGTATAGGTCTAGCCAATATAGCGGACTCTTAAACCTTGGCCCAAAAAGTTACCAGCCTTAGCAATGCAACAAGCAAACAGCATGGAATGGAGTGCTAAAACAAACAAAAAACTGCTGGCCAGATTGCTTAAGCGAAATGCGACACAAGCTGTATGTGCACTTCAGCGGAATACAGAGACAACAGGAAGGCCGTGCAAAATGCACCCCCTCATCCCACACAAAAGAAAACAAAAGCGGGGGGGGTTAAAGATCTCGTGGCCTCCCCAGTTCCGGTGTTCTGACAATTTGCGCCTCCCCTCAGAATGGGCTTCCCTGTAGCACATATTATCAAATACAACAGAAAATTGAGCCTCCCCTCCAAATGGGCTACCTCAATTGAATAGTATGAGGTAGCCCATTTTGACAGGGAGAAATTACTGCTCATGCGCTACCCTGTTTTGAACTAAATGCATACTTTTTTAACACTAAAGCATTGTCGGTGAAAGCCTGACCTTGTTGAAAATAAAACCAAACGATAGTACTTCATCGTCATATGTGTCCACCATTATATTATGATGAAGAGGCACTACCGATCTAGCGGCAATAAAGCCCCCTTGTCAACAAACAGGGTTTGGACCGCAGTCCGCTTGTGCTGCAGGGGTAGGTTCTGCGCGCTAAGGCAGTCAGTCGAATAACTGCGATGCATCACATCGCATTTGCGCAGGGAAATGCATTTCTAGTTGTTATTAGTATCAGTATTGGAGGAAATAGGTCTACATTACTGGGTTCACTTAGTTTTTGTGTAGTTTAAGTTAAGAACAGTGCAAATATAATTTTTAAAGCAAAGGTTCCTGCATTGTGTCATGACAGGTATGTTAAAGTTAACCTTTTGTCCTGTGTTTGTGTGTGTGTGTTTGTCAAAGGATTATTGGTTGTCCTTAGTCTTCAAGCGTCTGGTTGGTCCAAGGGTTTTAGCTGTGCAGGTGGCTGGTCTGCAGAGAAAGCCGAGGCCGGGGACTGTCATACGCGACAAACTACGCATTTATGCACACTGTACCAGCTTCTCCAAGTAAGAGCAACCATATACGTATATTTATGCACACTGTACCAGCTTCTCCAAGTAAGAGCAACCATATACGTATATTTGATCTCTGAACTCTGATTCATATAAAACCTAGATAGCCTATGACACAGCTCTGCAGAAATGTAGGCCCCTTTGCAAAGACCAGGGATCAAGTTATGTGGGAGCCAGTGGGAGCTCAGCTCCCGGAAGGAGGGGTCTGAGCTCCCATGAAAGCAGTAAAGTTATACATCTGTGGGGGTCACCAATACAGTGCACCGATTAAGCTATTATTTATTTATCTCCGCCACTAACGTTAGAGACCCCCACAAAGCTCAGATTGTAACTCGAACCCTGGCTAAGACACTATGAAAAACTTGACTGCATAGTTTATTAGTTTGATTTTATAAATATTGATCAGATTCCAACCTTCCAAAGAAGCAATTTACAGAACAAAAATCTTGAGGTATAAATAAAATTTTCTCGAAAACCTCTTTCTATTATTAACACAAGAATACAGTTTAATGAACATATATAACATGAACTTGTTTAAAAGAAGTCTAGTGAATAAAAAAATGCATGTTTTGTTAAAAATTGATATGTTGAGGTATGTCTAGGCGTCATTGAGTTTTATTGGTTCAAATCTTAACATTGCACTGCATATTCACAATATTGATTCATCATTATCGCTAAGCATGGCTCTGTACTTTTGGAGTGGTAAAAAGCCTTTTCCTGAACCTTGTAGAGACTAAGAAGTAAACCACAATTGAAAAAGATTGTATAATAGCAAAAATATATCAAGTTAAGTTAAATTTATCTCTAAAGCACATTTAAAAACAACTCACATTGACCAAAGTGCTGTACAAACCAGAGTAGGCAAGTAAAATCACAGGCAGACAGATTTAAAACAAAAACACATATGCAAATACACACAAATCAACAAATCCTTGGCATTGGCACAACGAAAAACCATGTCAGGACGATCAAAATGCTAAAGAATAAAAGTACGTTTTGAGCCTGGACTTTAAGGAATCAATGGAAGTGGCAGACCTGATAGAGAGGGGGAGGCTGTTTTACTGTCTAGTAAATTGCAATTCACTTGCAAGACTTGAGAGAATCCTTCACTACATACAACTGTGAAGGTTTTGGAGGAGATTTAGTGCAGAACAGGTATAAATTAGAGATGCACCAATACCAAATTTTGGTGAGCGATACAAGTACCGATACTTAATCTTGGGTACTTGACGATCTGAGTCCCGAAAGGAGTAGTTCTCATAACATTACCAAGTCACATGCAGCCTGAATGTAACTACTTTCTAACACAGCAATCGTAGTAGGCTCACTTAATAATGAATACATAACAAATTGCCTTTAGGCTATGTAATATACGTGAAAATGTATTTTATATTCATTAGGCCAATAGTTTTGACGCAAACATCTTTGATACTAACTAACGAAGGTGAAGGACAACGATTGACGGTCTAACAGAACATCACATTTACACAAGGAACATAAACCTTTGCATCTGCTACATTGTATAATTAACATCTTGGCTTTTCTTAAGACAATCTTAAGCGAACTAAGTAATATCTTTAGCGAACGCATTTCAAACACATTTTTACTAATCAAAATTGTAACTGGTACTTTTTAAACCACCAAGGTTTTAATACTGTTGGCTTGAAACCCGAGAAAAAAAATGCCCGGTGTCATTCCCTACCATGTCATTGACTGCTTTTTTTTTTAAAACAGAAAGCAGCCTGTTTCTCCTGTTGTCAACGAGAGGCTGCGCTGACTAGCCGCTAGCTTTCTGAACTGCTGCATGGTGCGGATGATATGAAATTCCTATAGCTATATATATTTGACAGGGCGGGGAAACATATTTTGTCTGCTCAGTACTGGAGTGTGTTGTCTAATCTCTGAAATGTTGCCTCTCCAAGATACTGTATGTTTTTAGTTGGAAAATGGCTGTGACTGAAGTGCTGCTCACATGCAATTGCCATTTTAATTAGAATGTTCATTTAACAATTAACTTTCCCATGGAGAATCAAAACTATAATTTAGCATAAGTATTGGACATTGATATCGTAATATTTTCCGATACCCAATCCGAGTACAGGAACCAAGTAGTATCAGTGCATCTCTAGTATAAATTAATAAAAAGAGATATGTCAAAAACCCAGACACATGGAAACCGATTTAGTATTTACTAATACCCCTTTCACACCGGACCACTTACACGGGTTCTTCCCTCGTCAGACTTGGCTCGATTTGGTGTGAAAGGGCTACTTGACCCGGGTTATTATCAAGAAACCTCATTGGTTTTGGATCGGCACATCAGTATTTAACAAACTTGTAAAATTAAACAAGAAGCAACAATGTCAGGTATATGGCTAGCTAAGGTCAGTGTAATTTCTCTTGAATAAACAACGCTGTCGTCCAAAAGCATTTTCAACTACCATCATCGCAGAACGAATAATGTGGCTGAAGTGACTTTGTTCTGCAGTAAGTTGACGATGCTGGGTGAATCATTTAATTAACTAGTAAGTGGATATAGCAACTGTGTACCGCGATCTCCACTCCGTCAACCAAAAACAATAACAATTGGAAAAATGTCCACTTTCAAAGATGTAAAAACGAAATGCATCTGTTCAGTAGTGACGTACAAGTAAGTAACTCGCCAACCCAGGCCGAGTGTGTGAACGGTGTCGACGTGGGTCTTTCCATGGACCAAAGTACGGTGTCCAACACAGGTCAGACCCATGTTAATGACCCGGGAAAGACCCGGGTTTATGTGAAAGGGGTATAAAATAAAAATATTTCAACCCAGTCAGCATGCAGGTCCCTGTCAGAACAACAAACAACAAAATGGACAGGGCTAAAATAATCTCAAAGCAAGACAGGTGAAGGCGTAAAAGTGATGAGAGGTAATACCAATAATGCTTGGTCGTTCTCCTCTGCATGCCCTAGGAAGTCGTGTGTTTCATTAGTCTGATCTTTACAACAGTAGCTTGGCAACTATGTAATTGTTCATTTGGCTATATAATGGCAATGTCCCCAGTCCAGAACTTGGGACCGAGTCTGATTAAATATACTGACTCTGGAACCTTGATTGGAACGGTGCAGTCACTGCATGCAGCTTGAACCACATGGGCATCGGACTTCTGGTTCTTGGTGCCAGGTGAAAAGGTCATAGAAAAGTCAAAGCGGTTGACAAGCAGAGACGGTCTAGCCTGGTGATAAGTGGGGTGCAGATGAATGCCAGGTTAAGTTGTCGTCCAGATCATGATCTGGTGTCAAACTCCCTCCCACCAGTGCCCCACTCCTCCAAGTCCAGGTTAATTGCCAGCCATTCTGTCTCCGATGCCATAATTATGTATGGTTGGTGTAATGCAACGAGAGAAGAATGCACAGAGATGCAGCTTCTGGTTGTCTGGATTCCATTGAGAAAGGATGACCCCAACCACAATTTCTGATATTTCAACTTCCAAGATGAATGGTATAGCTGGATTTGGAAGTCGATAGAATGGAGCAGATAATCTGTGCTTCAGTGAAGATAAATCTTGTGAGGCTTCAGGCATCCAATGAAACAGGCAAGAGCTTTTCTTGGAGGGTTTGCGAGGGGAATGACAATTGAACCAAAACCCCTTATGAAGGTATTCCATTGTTGGTTAATGGACTGGAGCTATTGACCTATGGTGATCAAAGCCCCAATCATGGCGACCTTGGTCAAGTCAATATATTGATACACAAACTTCCTTAATTCATAAAAGTATCCACATAGGATAATCATCAACATTGGAAAGATCTGACAATTCAAAAACATGAGTCAAATGGCTGACTTTTATAAATCCGACAATACCAATACAAAATTGTTACATGTATTAAAAATCCCCATAGAATTGCCACTATTTGGAAAATATTTTTTAAATTCTTGCACCTAAACCAGCATGAACCTCCATGAGATGACAGAATTGTTGTTGTCCGCCCCACAGTGAGGATAATGGTTTGATCGGTAAACAAAGGCATTATGGTTTCTGTTGAGTCTAAATTATATAATGCAAAAAACTGGCATGTATGGTGTTTAGCAACAGCAAGCAATTGAATACTCAATTCGTCTTGCCCCCACCCTGAATAGCCTGATGTTCATAAATGCCAGCTTGTGCTTCTGTCTGAAGCGGCAGGTTGATAAAAGGCTCATTGGTCTATGCAGAAACTGGGAACATGTCAAAGCCTTTTCTCTTTCAGGTGCGCTGACTTTGTCCAATAAAGTATACCGGGGATGGAACTCACACCTCTTTGGCATTCAAAGGAACTCTAACGCTCAAAGGGGGAAATATTGATAAAAGAGTAGCTTCTTGATAGCAAAAAAACTAAAAGGTGCCCTGCTGCTTCTGAACGGCAGATGACATGAGAGCCCTAAAAACTCATTACTCTTGCTCCTCGTAATCAATGCAGGGTCGGACACCTCCTGTCTTCTTACCGGCAAAGAAGAATCTTGCACCCTCTGGGGAAGTTGATGAACAAAATTGTTGTTGTAGTCAGGCAGTCTTTTTCTAATATTGAGTACTTGTGTTTACATTATGAATAAGTCAGCAGAGCCTGCCATTCTCCGCAAGTGTTGACTGATTAAAAAAGGATCTAGATGCACATATGAAAAATTACTGGCTAAATACAATGGCTGATAAACTGACAAAAAGTAAATTATGTTATAGAAACACAACTTGGAATTAATTCGGAATAATCTGTCATTCAGAAAAACAGCAAAAAACTATTTTGAAATAATGTGGCAAAAGTAGGTGTAATCAATTCATTTGATGAGCTGTGTCTCTCAGTGGACACTAGAGTGATTGTGCTACGCCTGTAACATGATCAGCTTTGTACTTACATCAGTGCAGTTATTTTATAGTCCATAAAGACAAGTCTCAAAACAGGTTAAATAATTCAGATGGCATTCATTCATTCAGCATTTATATTTAAACCTGTCAGCCTTATTTATTTTTACGAATAATGCGAGTATTTCTCCTTAGCACTGTACTTCTTCTATGGTCTGATGTTCTCTGTGTTCTGAATGAGTTTACTTTTCCCCTCGTCCCTTTCCTATTGCCATAAACAAGCAGCTATACTGACAGAACAGAGGGGTCGTAAAAATTACAGGTATCACTTATCAGCTGTGTGGGTGTCACCTCATTGCTGTCAAAGGCGCCACTGAAAGGTAGTGATGGGCCCTTCATCTAGAACCTGTCTGTTCCTTGGGCATATGAAGGGATTCCACCATTCCTTCCTTCAAGGTTATCATTTAACTCGGCTCTGAGTGGATCAGGTCTGTGTTGCTGTCGGCACCTGGGTAGTCTTACCACCCTCTCTGCCTCACACACTAGACTGGCTACTACAGCTGGGGCATACCTCTGCACAGGAAGGTTATGTGTGCACACACAAGATCACTTACTTACAAACAAACTCACACTCTCTCTTTCTCTTACACACATATCTTTATTGATACGATTACGTGTTTTGGCGTAGTTTATATAGTCTTTATCAAGTGTTCTCTGCCACTGGGTTAAATAAATTCTAGAATTTTTAAAGATTGCCATCGGTCTGTACAAAGAAGATGCACAAGTGTCACTCGTTTAAGTGTAATAGTGAAGATGAAATAGACAATGTCCTCTTTCATTTTATATTGTGCAATTAAAAACAGGAATGCAATGAACAATATTGTTTATGAGGTACTCAATATGTTAGGGCCTTTACAGTTTGCTTACACAATTTGACATTTAAGAAGCATCTTTCTTTTAGCATTTTGTGTATCTTTTACATTATTTTACATTCCAGGTATTTTCATGCAAATAGCTCATTCTTTAACTGACAGCCAAGTAAGTCCATCCAATTATCATGAAGAGGGTGAGGAAGCATTTTGCAGACTATATATTAAACGGCCCTAACGCCTAGTTACCAAGTTAGTGTATTTTTTGTCATTTATTTTTCCTAAACTTATGTGCCTAAATTCAAACCCCAAAACCCCCCAAAAATATTTTTGTCAATATTATGTTAGTGGTTTGCATCTCTTTTAGAAACTCCTGAGTCATCTTCATCTCTCCTCCTCCTAATCCATTTTACAGAGCGGACATTCCTAGAGTTTAACTTACACTGTATTAATATGCTGTATTAATAGAGTCCAACACTTATTGTATTGACTGAAATTTTGGTCTTTTTGCTCCAAGATTATATATTACGCACATACTGTATGCATACCAAGGGCCCAATGCAGGAAATAACTGGAGTAGCTTTACAACAGACTGGAACTTCAGAGATAGGGGACTAATATATTTTACAAGATGGCTAGCGGATCTTCTACAGAATTTAATTTGGGTAAGGGTACATTGTATTAGTAACAGTGGAGTAGACAGAGTCTGATTAGGGTTAGGGTGCATTGTATTAGTAACAGTGGAGTAGACAGAGTCTGATTAGGGTTAGGGTACATTGTTTTAGAACAGTGGAATAGACAGAGCCTGATTAGGGTTAGGGTGCATTGTATTAGTAACAGTGGAGTAGACAGAGTCTGATTAGGGTTAAGGTGCATTGTATTAGTAACAGTGGAGTAGACAGAGTCTGATTAGGGTTAGGGTACATTGTATTAGAACAGTGGAATAGACAGAGCCTGATTAGGGTTAGGGTGCATTGTATTAGTAACAGTGGAGTAGACAGAGTCTGATTAGGATTAGGGTGCATTGTATTAGTAACAGTGGAGTAGACAGAGTCTGATTAGGGTTAGGGTACATTGTTTTAGAACAGTGGAATAGACAGTCTGATTAGGGTTAAGGTGCATTGTATTAGTAACAGTGGAGTAGACAGAGTCTGATTAGGGTTAGGGTGCATTGTATTAGTAACAGTGGAGTAGACAGAGTCTGATTCCCCTTTAGGAGACTCCTTTTCTTGGGTTCTGTGAGGATTTCACCAGGGTGACTAAAAATCTTCTACTTCTGTTAATAATGTGTCTGACGACAAACTGAAGAAGGCATCCTATGTCTAACTGTGTTTTTGTGTTTGTATTGCAGCCTAAGTTTACTGCAAGAACATGCATCTTCACGGCAGCTTTGAATGAGGTTGTGCAGGGACACAATCAATCGTGCTACTAGACAAAGCATGACTTAAACATTTCGGGAGGCGCAAGACTGCTGTCCAACACTTAAAGTGTGTTGTCTGACACCAAGTGTTTGTCTTGTAGAATAATCTATTTATGTTATCCAACACTGTCGATAGATGCATACCACAGCCACAAGGATGGCTGGCCTTCTGATTTTTCGGGTTATTGATGATTAGGGTTAGCGTTAGTTCCTCCTCCTATTAGCATGTTGTCACCAGCTTTAGTTGGTTTAGCTTTGCTTGACAGGAAAAAAGAACCCCACACATTTTCATTGGGTAACTTGATTGGACAAAGCGTGTGGATTCTACTCAACACATTTTTATGTTGGACATAAACCCTGAACACTTAAGGAGCGATCCCAACATGTGGTATTTACTACAGCCATGTTGACCTTGCCTTCATATCTGGCCCTTATTAGATCTGATCACGTTTGCCTTATCTCTCCCTGGTAGTGGTGTGCTAATATCCCTCAAGTCCTATCCTCATCACTCTGCTACGTGGAGCAGACCTGGAACAGTGTCATTCTGTATATCTCGTACTGCTATCAATAACTTGTACACCCTTCCCATCCACCCTGTACTGTACTGCCACAGGTCTTATTTCACAAAATAGAAACCGCTTTGTACATTCACATGTGCTATATACTTTGTGTTTAGTCTATAAACTCTATATGTATTTGGTCAAATGGGGTAATGTAAAAAAAAAAGTATATAAAAAGGATCAGTGTTTCTTACTATAAAAGAAAATAAGGAAAGGTAAATAATATATGTAAATATAAGGACAAATATAGTAAATACAGTGAAGAATAGATCTAGAAAACAAATAAAAAATACTAACACTTTATGTAACACTTTATTTTATCATTGTCTTTTTAAATCTGCTGATTAAATATACGCAGACATACAGTATTTCAGAATTGATATATACTTTTAAAGGCCCTTACTTGATTGTTTACATTTGTATTCTCCTGTTTTCTCCAGTCAAAACTACGCGAAAGGATCAATAACAATCTACATCATCAATCTTCATCGCTCACGAAAGAAAATCAAGTTGGCAGGGACATTACGGAACAAGACAGTCCACCAGTACCTCCTGCAGCCCTACGGCACCGATGGACTGCATGCCAAGTATGTCTCACCCCCCCCCCATACACACACATACAGTCCACCAGTACCTCCTGCAGCCCTACGGCACCGATGGATTGCATGCCAAGTATGTCTCACCCCCCCCCCCCACACACACACATACAGTCCACCAGTACCTCATGCAGCCTTACGGCACCGATGGACTGCATGCCAAGTATGTCTCACCCCCCCCCCCCCCCCCCCCCCCACCCCCCCACACACACACACACACACACACACACACACATACAGTCCACAAGTACCTCCTGCAGCCCTACGGCACCGATGGACTGCATGCCAAGTATGTCTCACCCCCCCCACACACACACACACACATACAGTCCACCAGTACCTCATGCAGCCCTACGGCACCAATGGACTGCATGTCAAGTATGTCTCACCTCCCCCCCCCCCACACACACACACACACATACAGTCCACCAGTACCTCATGCAGCCCTCTGGCACCACTGGACTGCATGTCAAGTATGTCTCCCCTCCCCCCCCCCCACACACACACACACACATACAGTCCACCAGTACCTCATGCAGCCCTACGGCACCGATGGACTGCATGCCAAGTATGTCTCACCCCCCCCACACACACACACACACACACACACATACAGTCCACCAGTACCTCATGCAGCCCTACGGCACCGATGGACTGCATGCCAAGTATGTCTCACCCCCCCCCCCCCCCACACACACACACACACACACACACATATCCACGTGAGCGCGTAGTTATTTTCTAACCAAACATCTATGTGCAACACTAATAGAGTATCTGTTTTCATACACAGTGACCTAACAAGACAAACGTGCTGGAGAGTAGACCCAGGTTAGCACAACACAGCAGTTCACTGGAAACTCTCATGGCTTTTCTCTTAAGATGTTGAATCAATTCTAAATCTGTAGATAAAAGTCAGATCTCAGCTGAGGCTAGAGCATATTCATAGTTAGTGTGCAGTTTAACTGTTGACTGCTAGTAAGTCTGAACCATTGATTTCTGTTTTGCACTTCTCATTTAGTAACAAGTGTTAGACTATTATACTTTGTGCAGCTTCTGCATCCAAATGTATTCTAATTTGTTCAATCATTCATGTTCCATTTAGTTTGACATGGAACCAAACTCTTTTTACCAGCGTTTCAAACAGTAAATATAGAAAACAAACAATTCAGGTTTCAGCTAAGCTTGTACTCAAAAATGCACAGTATGGTGGGGGAAGACGAGGTGTGGAAAATGCTGTATATCTTATTCTTGCCAGGTTCTTATAAAGATCTTTCAAATATTCAGAAATTCGAAAGGTTGAATTGTTGATTGTCATTAAACCTATGTAATGGGGTGAGAAACCTATGGTATAAGAGCAAGCTAGCTGTCCTCATATTTGGCAGACTTTATGATTGCAGGCCCTGGATAGTAAAGAGAACACTGGATAGTGTTTGCATACGTAGCATAGCCCCTGACACTATCTGCCTGGCATAGCAATGTACATAATTGGCTATTTTTCTTAAATCTTCATTTAATCAGGAGAAACGAGATTTAAAAAAAATAAAAATCAACCAGGCACGGGGCAGCAAGCTAGTTTCAGAATCTCTCTGGCTACGCATCACACACAGCTGCTATCTCATTGGTTGCGCTTTGAAAGGTCAGCGGCAACCGAGGTCAAAGTCAAAATAAGTTTAACTTTGAGCACACTTTAAAGTTTCAATTTTGGGTGGTGCGCAATGACAAAAGTGGGGCAGAGCAGTTGAGCGGCGATGCTTAACTCCATAGGAAACAATGGCACAGCCAGTGCAGCGCAGGTTTTAACGCCATGTGTAAGTTACTTTAGTGCCCTTAACATATTTACATTCCAAATTGATCTTCATATATTTTGGGGAGTCGTGTAAAGAGTCTCAAATATGTGTCTTTATCTGTAAGTGTGATCAGACACCTACCCAGGGTCTCTGAGGTACTGGGGCTGATCCAGCTATACTAGCATAATGAGGGAGAATGTTTGCAGTGTTAGACTCGAATTATGGGGTAATTAATAGGAGTATAGGCAGCAGAGCATAACACAGCGGCCTGTTTTATAGCCTTAAGTCCTCTCCCTTACCGCAGAGAGACTTTCATTAAGGTTTTAGCAACACCAGATGTCTATAAATAAAGCTGGAGCGAGCAGCAGGCTTTTGTAACCATGCCCATCTGAGAGGGCTTAGAGTCAATGTGCTTTAGAAAAGCTTCTTCAACCCTGTAAAACTTAAACTCTGAGTTGGGTAAACATCTTGATATGGTTGTATTAGTTTATATTTTTATTGGTCATTAATTGTTTATTTTGTACTTGCCTTGTATTGACAGGCCCAGTGAAGTGAAGTTGACTTCACAAGTCATGTTATGTTTCAATGTTAACTTCTCATTTCGATGCAGAAAGTAGAGTTTACTTTAGTTTGTTAATGAAGTCAAGAGTTTTTTGAATACTCTCATAGAAAAGTCCTTCTAATAAGCTGTTGTTTTTATTATTTTAAATACTTTTTGATATTCTTTTCAATGGTTGCTTACATTTATAAGATAATTACATTTTGTAACCTGGCAAAGAAGGTCAAACTTCATTGCATTGGGATTCATTAGCTTTCACATTGTTATCTTAAATCAACTTAATTAAGCTGTGATGAAATAAAGGCCCTTCTATAGATTTTTTTTTCTTTTGATGATTTTTGTTGTGATGTGTGCAAAATTCTGTGATGCAAAGTGCACTTTTTCCATATGTCTTTCTTTATAAAACCAAAATATTATACAATGTCTTAAAATAAAGACTTCTGCTAGATTCTATCACTCATGAGATTAGACTCTGAAGAACATATAGAGTTAAACACAACATCTCTGTGTTATACAATAACTCCATGTAACTTGTCTCCCTCTAGTGGACAACTGATAGAAGTAGTGTAGCTTAATGAACTCTTAAGATAATGTTGGACTGACATCCATTGCAGGAGTATGTAAACACATTTATCCTATTTCTGGAGCACAAATGGATGTTAATTAACAATCTGGTATAATGAACAAGGATTATTTTCTTTATCGATTTTACAAAACCATTTTAATAACTTCCTAATTCCTATCTTTTGTATGCATATTCTCCCCTCATATCCTCTTTTGTCCTGTTCCTGCAGGTCTGTCCAGCTGAACGGCGAGAAGCTGATCATGGTGGACAATGAAACGTTCCCAGAGTTGAAGCCACGAACATTGCGGGCTGGACGGACAATAGCCATGCCTCCCATGACTATAGGTTTTTATGTCATCAAAAACATTAATGCATACGCCTGCCGGAGGTATTACTGATGAACAGCTGGGTCCCAGAACCCCTCGCAATCCGTCCATAAAATAAAATCTTTGCTCACAAAGTATTTGTCAAATATATTGGTGCGCCTGGCCCTGACATTGACTCAGGGGCATAATTTACTAGGGGGGGTTAAAGTCCATGACCCCCCCCCCCACTTCTTCAGAAGGCAGTATTGGAACCCCCCTTCAACACACACACTTTTTGTTTTCCTTTTCAGGATCTGTGCCTGTACTAACTGTGCCCCCCCATGTTTTGACTACTTAATGTTGGTGACAATCATAAAGTGAAAGTGAGAAAGCACCCGCTACTCCATGTTGCACCAAAGATATGGTGAAGGTGTATGTATATCCTGCAATGATTCTACTTTCTTTTAACATGAACTAATGTGTTAAACTGTACTTTTTGGGTATTAAAGAGATGGAATGGGTATTATGGAACAATGAACTTCATGTAAACCTGAGGGATATGGGGGTAAAAAGCAATTGATAACAAAAGTATGCTGTCAATCATATCACACCATTTCTATTATTTAAATGTTTAAAAAAACAAAAAAAATTTATACACTTCCACACAGTAAGACTATTGTGTATATTACAGAAAAGTATGTATGGTTAAATCAATTTGACATCAAGTTTTAACAAAAACAAATGGTACCAATATTTTTTTGGGTCGCAACTGTAGCTAGGTCTGCACTGAAAAGCTTTCCAATGCCACCATTCGAAAGCTCCCTATTGTGCTGTAAGACTAAGACATTCAGGGAGGTCTTTTGTAGCTTTTTGTACAATTTTACAGTGAAAGTTTTGTTATGACAGATGTAATGACAGAGGAGGGGACATTTGTGTTTATCAACACAAATCCTACAACAGTTTTGTGTTCTTCTGCCAATAAGATTCTGTTTATGCATTCCCCTTATAAAGAAATACAGAAAACAGTCAACTATAAAGTTTTTTTGAAACATTCAACTATAGTTTATTTTTAAACCAACAACTGAACTATGGCTTTAAGGAAAGATTACGTCTTGTATAGGACCTTTTCTGTTGTGCATACGTGTGTGTGTGTGTTATTTGTACGGAAAACTCTGTGTAGTTGTGTGTATGTGCTTATACCGTTGCTAATGCGTTTATCCTGTTTTTGGCTTGTCCCCCAAGTCATCGGTCTTGTTGACTTGAACAGTTCAACTTTTCAACAGCCAATCTATAATATGACTGAGACAGGTCATAGAAGAAGAACTCAGATTTATGTCTGCCTTTGTCTTTTTTTCTCAATATAATTTTTTTTGTATTCACACATTTAGAGTGGACTGCTGTTACCATTGCTACCATTTTGCAGCAAGCTAAGCAGAACAAAGCAGATCAGAAAAACTATGTGATCAGTTCTTTTTGAAAAACAAAAATACAATATTTTTTACAGGTGTGACATGGCTCTAAAATATAATCAATAACATCCAATCTGTATATGTAAAGTGTTTAATATTGAAGTTACCAACTTCAAGTGTTTACTGATACCAACTCAATTTAAATAAATTATGTACTTTTTGTAAAAATCTCAGAATTAATTAAATAAATGACTGAATTGGATTTGGTTTATTCTTATACTCCTATTCAATTTGTGTTAGTCTAATACATTTTAGTCTGTAAAACTGGGTTGAAGTGCAGAATATTTCGACAAGTTAACAGCATAGTAGCACATGCAGACCAATTTACCTATTTTACTCCTCAGGGTATCTGGACCCGTATTCACAAAGCATTTTATCTTACCACTAAGGGCCTGATTTAGTAAGATCCCACATATTGTGTGCTAAATTACGCATCCATTGTAATCAACTACGAAAAATTGTGATCCAAAATGGCACTGCTGTATAGGCGATATGTCTCTATAATATTTGCCTTTAATATCTCAAAAACACGATGGGAAAAACCACGTTTGACATATTTGGTTTTCCCTGCATCTCCTTCTCACCACAATAAGAGCAGCCATCTCCTAGCGTGCGCATCTGACTAATACGTGCTCTGCAGTTGTACAAAAATACACACGCAATCTCTTTTCCTCCACTTACTTTCAAGTTTGGCAAGGTAGCCTAAATATCATTGCGAGTGCTATTTGCAAGTCTCGACCCAGTATTATGCACTCTAAAGTAGAAATGCCCATTATTGCATATGCATTAAGGCGAACACGCAAAATGGACAAGGTGTGCTAAATTGCACATTTGAACAACACAATCCTTCTTGCACCTCGTTACGCCAGGTGAAGTGCCTAGAGACTGATTGCGTAGCACCGCAAAACATGCTCAAACCAAATTTGTGCCGGTCACCTAACATTTCTGCTGCTCCAAACTTTTGTTATCACATTTAGAGCTGATCTTTATCATGGGTAATTAAATGACCTAATCGATTATAATGTAATGTGTTCCTGACAACTGAAGGCTACTTGTAGGCCCTATGTCCAAGTCATGGGTGGTAATTTGTTTTTATTGGGGTAAATGCTGAATGAATGTACATTCTGCTGGAGCATGCATTCTGCAGTTCTGGTTTTTCAGTGCTTGAATAAAATGAATTAATACGGTAGTTATACTAACTGCTACTTTTGTGATGCTAAAATAATATAGTTTACTTATGGAACTATACAAAAAACCTTTACCCGCCCTGACTTGCATGGTCCTCAGTTTCAGTGAAAGGGTACTCCTGCAAACATAAAGGGCATTTCACCCTATTAAATCATGAAGACTTTGTTCATTTTGAAGGGAAAGGCATTCACGACTGCTAGATTTTAGTAGTCGACAACTACTCCCGAAAAGTAGTTGACGACTAGTTGCGGTAGATATATTTTTAACCCAATAACAATGATACATTTTCCTGATTTTAGTGTGTCTTAATTAATTATATTCTATTTTTTACTATTATTTTTTTATTGTAAAGCACCTTGTAACCCTGTTTCGAAAGGCACTATATAAATAAAGTTATTAGGTGGCAGGCTGGTACAGCCATTCAACTCTAATTGTAATTGTAATTGTTAGTATTATTATTATTATTCTTACAAATATCCTACTTTCCATGGTAAAAAATGCACCAAATTTGGCACACGTCCAGATCCCCTCAAAACTACACAACATGCCATGCAGTGTCATTGTTCCTGTTGGTGGCGCTATAGCAGCAGTTCAAAATGAAAAAAAAAACATTAAAAATAGACCATTAGGGTTACAGATTTGAAATCTTCAGAACTTGTTCATTGCAGTGAGATGAAACTTTCATAAACTGGCACCCATTAGAAATGAGGAAGTCCATCACTCTGTGTTTTTCAAAAACTGGTGGTCTTACCAAAGTGTATAAGTCCAAAACCATAAATCCAAATCACATCCAATTTTCAGGATATCATCTTTCAACTCTCAACATTAACTGTCTTGAATGTCATGTTGATATCTCCAAAACTGAGTCCACAGCATATCAAAATGTATTACTGTAAACACTACTGTACATTCACTTTGTCATCTCACTCATTCATTAAACAATCTGCGTTCCAAAAAATAGATAAAAATCCAAAGACTAATATCATGAAGCATTTAAAATTTCAGAACTCTATCTAGAAAACAATTTTTTTCTTATAAATATCTGAGTTGAGTTGTTTTTTGGTTGGGGGTTTGACACTGACACCTGAACTATTTGAAACAACTCCTCTAAGCCCGTTGAACCAAATTACACCAAAATCGCTGTATAGCATCCTCAGATGGTTCACTTTCAAAAGAAAACCAAGCTTGTTGATACATTAGAAACTGAGCTAACAGTGCATAAAAATGTATTACTGTAAAAATTACTGTACATTTCGATTTTTTACTGCTTCAATATTGGATCAATTTATATCATACTTCTATAAAATATTTGTATTGTGATTCACATTACGATTTAAAGTTTTAAAAAATGTACCTTGAAAACTGAATTTTTTATAGATAGCCCAGTTTAGTCGTATATTGGTTGGATTTGAACTAACTCCTCTGAAACCATAAAACCGAATTAACTCAACATCGCTGTATATCATCCTCAGATGGGCTACTTTACACACAAAACAAAGCTAGGCGATACAGTCATAATTGAGCGTACACTGTACCAAAATGCTTTTCTGTAAGTTATTAAGTAGTAGTAGCAAGTATTTGCATGTTAACGTATATTTTTGAACGCGTTAACGCAATTTGTTTTAACGCCACTAGTAGTTTCTTTTCCCCCACATAGCAGTGAACACAGTGTCGGCTCCGCTCTCAAGTGGCAATGGGAGAGAATCTTCTTGCAACCGTGACTGAGAACGTCTTATTGAGTAATCTCATACAAACATTGTCAGATTTGTATTTATGATTGCTATTACCAAAAGATTCATAGAATCGCGGCAAGCAGCTACAACGTGACTTTTGTTGTGGCAGTGATGTGCTAGTTACTGGAAATTTGTATTTAGTTAGTTACTCATTACCTCTTGAAAAAAGTAACTTAGTAACAAAGTAAGTTACTTTACCAATTACTTCCTTCAAAAAGTAATGCGTTACTAACCTTAGTAACTTTTGCGTTTGACAATTTACTCAAACTCTGAAGTTTAGGGCTTTATTTTTTATCCCACACTGCCAGCTTGTGATCATTCTGTGGTACTTTCTATTAGCTTATAGGCCCCAATATATGCATATATTATAAAACAGCAACACAAATAATAATCTAATAAACCATGAATTGTTTACTAAGCAATTGAAAAAGTCACACACAAATTATTTGTTAACTTTTTATTAACGTTTATTCTAGTCTCAAATGGCCAACCAACAAGCCTCAAAACTCATGGCTTACATTCCCAGCTCAAAATAATATTCCCACATTCAAAGTGGACGAAATATAATGATATAAGTTTCACAAAATGCTCAGCAATGAATGTTATTTAAGTTTAAGGTAACAATATATTTCCCGTAATGTTTGTGTCCAAGCCACCCTCCAGATCAGCCGAGCTACATTAAGTTTTGTTCAAGCTGGTACCGTAGCGGTGACTTTAGCTAGCCAGTATGCCAAGTTTATGTAGCCAACATCAACTACAAGTAGCCTACAACCACTAAAGTCGAGCGCTTAGCAAACGTGCATTACCAGTTTAGTTACCACAGTTTCCTCCAGAACCAAAATGTATGAATTTAGAATACCAGAGGCACCCCTTAAAAAGTATTCATTCGTTATGAAACATACGAACATTAGCAAACCCTAAATAGCATGTGTGGTTTGCTGTAACCTTCTTCCTCACGCTAATGAAATAACTTTGAGGGGGCATAAGAAGGGGGGCTACGTGAGTGTGAGAGGGTGTGTGTATTTGTGTCTGAGGGAGAGAGAGACAGAGAGAATGTGTGTGTTTGTTTGTGTGTGTGTGTTTGTGTCTGCGAGTGAGTGTGAGAGGGTGTGTGTGTGTCTGTGAGTGAGAGAGACAGAGAGAGAGAGTGTTTGTGTGTGTGTGTTTGTGTTTGTGAGTGAGTGTGAGTGGGTGTGTGGGTGTTTGTGTCTGAGAGTGAGAGAGAGATAGTGTGTGTGTGTTTGTGTCTGTGAGTGAGTGTGAGAGGGTGTATGTCTGTGTCTGAGAGTGAGAGAGAGAGAGAGATAGAGTGTGTGTGAGTGTGTGTGTGTGTGTGTGTGTGTGCACTTGTTTCGCTAAACTCATGGGGACATTTGACTGGTAACACACCAACCAATAGGGGACTGCTTGGAAATGTGGGGACAAAATCGGTGTCCCCACGAGGCGGACCACTGGAATGGTTGTAAAATGCCATGCTAATAGGCCTGGTACAAATATCTCACTTTGCTTATTGAGTCCCCTGAAACTAGTTATTCCTGAGCAGTTGTGGATAAGTGTGTATCCGAAGAGTGCCCCTCTAGACAGATTGGGGTACTGCAGTGTGCATAATTAATGAAGTCTCTGCCAACAATTCCATATTTGGGGAACATAAGTGCTCAGCAGCTACTGGCTTGAGAGAGAGAGCAAGCGAGCAGTTGTCTTAACTAAAGACTGCTACATATTTGTTCATCCATACTTAGCTATCTGTCTGTCAATCTCTGGCGAGCTAACTAGCTAGCTAGTGAGCTAACTATATAGCTAGATGGATAGCTAGATCTATCTCTCGAGTGGGCTAACTACAATGCTAATTGTTTAACATGTATAGATAGATAGATAGATGGATAAATAGAAAGATAGATAGATAAGATAGCTGTCGAGCTAACTTGAATGTATGTCCCCAGTTTCGAAGTTCTACTGTGGTAACTGTGTCCCCAGTTTAGATGCTCTGCTGTGGTAACTGTGTGACCCCAGTTTAAATGCTCTGCTGTAGTAACTGTGTGTGAAAAACAGGAACTAAGTTACTTTACCGATTACTTCCTTAAAAAATAATGCGTTACTAACGTTAGTAACTTTTGCGTTTCCCAATTTACTCAAACGGAAGTTCAGACTTTTTATCCCACACTGCTAACTTGTGATCGTTCTGTGGTACTTTCTATTAGTCTATAGGCCCCAATGTATACATATATTATAAAACAGCAACACAACTAATAATCTAATAAACCATGAATTGTTTACTAAGCAATTGAATAAACCACACACAAAATATTTGTGAAGATAGATCGATAGAGCGATAGATCGATAGATAACTGTGCGTGTCCCCAGTTTTGAGGGTCTGCTGTAGTAACTGTGTGTGACCCCAGTTTAGATGCTCTACTGTGGTAACCTGATAGACACAAGTATGTGTCTTCTACGATCAACTTCAACAACAATGTTGATAGCACCAAAACTATTAATGCTATTTTTAGGCCTGGAATAGAGTCTCCAGTCTGGTCTTTTGGACTGTAACTCATGACATCCGAAAGAATAAAAACCCAAAGCCTCATGTGTGTTAGGACTGGGTAACAACAGGCAACATTACTCAAAAGCACAGATATTGGTAGAATGAAACAGTGTTAGGTCAGTGCACAATACAAGTAGGCAAAACACTGGGCCAAAAAGACAGGCAGGGATCCAAGAAAAACAGGGAAACACAACACAAAGGGAATAAGGCTGGAACGCAGAGTGAGGGGAAGATGCAGACTAAGGTTGCGTCTTAATACCCATACTACCAATCTGTATTTAGGATGCTAAATCCACTATGTCCAAAATACCTTGGCATTTACTGTGGCCATGGAAGCATTAATCCAAGCATCCAAGTGGGCTGTAGGCATGCAAAAGTTAAGGTGAGGGTTACGCCTTCCTCCTATTCGATCATATTACGATAGGACAATACTAACAGCAATTGCTCCATGTACTAGAAGACTACTAAGAAAACTAAATGATAACCTTAAATGGGCCAGCATGAAAATAAAACCGAGCAAATTCAGAAGCATATCAGTTGTCAAGGAAAAATTGGGTTACAAAGTATTCTTCATATATGATCCAATTCCTACAGTGATGGAAAAGCCAGTTAAAAGACTTGTTAGATGATATAATACTACACTTAAAGACTCAGAGCAAGTTGAGGAATTAAGGCTAGAATTGAACAGAGGCCTAGAGAGCATTGAGGAGTCAAGGCTACCAACTAAGCTAAAACCTTGGTGCCTACAATTTGGACTACTACCCCGGCTCATGTGGCCATGAACAGTTCTCACATACATCTTGAACTTACACTTACTTACACATACTTGAACACATCATCAGTGTTGTATCCTAGAGTCATTGGGTGTTTCAGGTCTCGCAACAGAGACCCTCTTCCAGGCAACCCAACCGCGGTTGATTACGATCACTCACGAACATAAGTAAAATAGAACACAATAAGACACTGACACTGAAATGATTGGGATCAAATACTACATTGTTGTACAACAAACTTGTAAACACAAGTTAGCCAGATAATAAAGATTGATACCAGTATTTTACCAAGATAGTACTTCTGCAAAGGACAAAGTTCGTTTGCAAAAGGATCATACTCACACAACGTGTAAGACGCTGCCCAAAGAGAATGATGATCTAAACCTAAAGTCTGCTGTCTTATATCTACATCCATAGAATGCAAGCCTTGCTTTTTCCAGGCTGCAACAGGAGTAGTGAAGTTAAGAAGAATGCAGCTTAAAGGTTGGAATACTATATGTAGCCTAGGGGTTAGAACAGTGACCTCTTGGAAGCTATATTCAGCTAAAGGGTCGTTTGAACTTATAATGATTAATGCCTTGGTTCAAAAAGCACGTTCTCCAATAGATTGCCTTAACAAATGCAATCTACGTATTCGTCAAACTGCTGCCACTCTGCTTTCTTTGTGGATTGGGGCCATTGGATTCTTGGTTGGTCCAATGGAGCCCAGGCAGCTGATGTGGATGGTGCTTCGTGGCTCTGGAGGATCTTTGCATTGCAGGCAGCTAATGTGGTTGGCGCTGGGAGGTTATGTGCACTATCAGCCAATGGAGCTGCCAGTGGAGTACTGGCAGCGGGTGTGAGTGACACTGGGAGGATCTGGGCACTGTGGGTCGCCACCAGGCCTAGCTCCTCCTGTGTCTTAACAGAAGTTCCTTCTGTGCGCCATGTCGTCGCTTCCGATGTCAAGCATCTCATCCTGGCATGATGGCTCTTCTTGCAGGGCTTGCCACAAATGCATTGTGTTCTCGATGTCATTAGCCCGTTGTCCTGTGTTGTTAACCTTGGATCTGTCTGGTATGGGTGCCAGGTGCTGAGTACCCCCCCCCCCCCAACCCCCTCACCCCCTCCCTCTGGCCCCCTGGGGGTATTTATCAGATACCCATCACTAAAGTCAAAAAGCTAGAAAGAATAATTTGCTTTTATGCTAGAAAATGGTTTGGTATGCCACAATGTCTAAACCTCTTTAACTATGCAGCGCCGTCTGTGGTCACTTTCAGGCCTTCATGCCTGGACTTTACCTCTGTTTATAATTAAGAAATTATTAACAATATAATATTTTTTGCTCAAAAACTACTATTTGATGGAGTTCAAACAGTACTAAGACTACTAAAAACAACTATCTATGTTTTTCTTGTCCTCGTTGCTACTGCAGCAAGAGCCACTCAACACGTGGCTAATTACTATGCTAACAATATGACACCCTGTTGTATCCCGATAAACAAATAAGCCCCTACACTCACAAGCACAATATCAACCACCATACACCATGTCTAAAATAGTAAAGCAGTGCCCAAACACAAATATAAAGTATATAACATTCACCGACAAGTAAAACATTTTTGTTTTAACATTTTCTCTGTCTGGAGTTTCTAGCTCTAACGTCCGGTAAATGCAGTATGTAGTAACATCAAGCTTATCAATAAAAAAAAGCTGCTAAATCAAACCACTTACCGTCTGACGAACCGTGAATTTATAGTCATCTTTGTATAAAAAAAAAAGTTAATCCGTTCGATATGACCTGAGTTGTCGCTGTTTACATATTTCTAGCCACATGCTAACTGCTCAATTTCACTATTTGGACCTGTGCGTCTTAGTTTTTGGAAGAGCGCTAGATCGGTCGATTACTTAAGACGTCACTGTAGTCCCCAACTACGTTATTTCAACTTTCCAACAAGGTATAATGTGTCTGTAGTTTTACTTATGATGGGTGCGCCTCTTTAGTGCGTAGTCGGCTCTTTCCCAAGTGCGTAATATGCGTATGTTAGGTTACACAGGCGCCTATCTATTGCGCATGATGACTTTACATTGGAATGGTCCGATTTTGCGTGGTTTAGTATAGCACTCAGAAGTAGTTCAACCCTTCTCCATTGCTTAAGACGATCCTACATTTTTTTTAAAAATTGCAACTTTGTGGGATAGATTCGCTATCACGTCCACGTTTTTGAGTTATTTCACCATTGATGCTAATGTCAGTGGCAGTGACATCATGGCAAATCGAAGACCCATGTCTAACAAATTTTTTTTAGAGCTGTTCGATCATCTTCAAGAGCAGGACAACTTTGGAGATGAGGGAAAAAGTTCTGCGCCTGACAGCGTAGATTCCCTCGTGGAAGAGGCGTACTCCGAGGGGATGTGCGCTGTCATGGACATGATGTAAGTTACTTCTTCCATGTTTGCTTGTCTTACGTGATTGCTATCTAAATGTATGAGTAGCGTAATTAGCCTTGTGTCTTGCCAATTCATGAACATTCGAGAAATAATGTATTCATGTTGACGTCAATGTTGTCAAAATTTAAAAGCAAATGTTTTAGAAATAATTTCATGCAGTCCTCCTATTATGCTTTTGGGCCCTAACCTAACAACTTTGGCTGCAGTAGTGTGAGAACTCCTGATAACTCACAACTCATAGGGGAGGGGAAAGCATGATTCCTACAATTGCATTTGGGGGGGGGGGGGGGGGGGGTATTAAAAGTTATCTGTTTGCAGTCAGCATTTTTGACAAAGTAATTTGGTTACAATTTAAATTACAATAATTTCCTTGAGGTTTAAATTGCTGGGTCAAATTGACCTCATGGTTAATGTAGTACATTTTATGAAAACCAGTAGGGATAAATTATAACATTTAGTTTTATAATCAGGAATGAATTGTCCAGATTTTTTTTTGAAACCAGGGAGAACCATTCCTAGGTGGAAAAAGAGTTAAAAAGGAGTATGCAAGCAGCCTCTCCTTCCCCTACCACCAGCACTGCAGCACCTAGCAGCCATTACTCCATGGACTGCACCAGCACTAAGCCCATCCTTGACTCCCCGTATGGGGATAGTCATAGCCCTACACCCCCCAGCAGCCCTGATCCTTCCTACGGTGGCAGACGTAGGCCGCAGGGGCAAACTTCTTTCCCATAGCCACTCCTTTGAGCTGTAGATAGTGCTTACAGTTAAACTCAAAGTCATTTTTGGTGAGGGCAATTTGAAGCAGTTGTAGTATGTAACTGTCCGGGCGGCCATGCTCCGGGTTCAACAGCAACATCTGTTTGATTGCCTTCAAGCCTTCTGTTGCCTCTATGTTGGTGTAGAGACTGTCCACATCCATAGAGAAGAGAATATCATCGTTTCCCAGTCGGGCTGCTCTCACCTTGGCAATGAAGTCATACGTGTCCTTGACATAGCTAGCGTGCTTGGTGGAGAGGGGGTTGATGAAGGAATCGATGTATTCTGAGATGCCATAGGTTTCACTACCGCAGTCCGAGACAATGGGTCTCCCAGCCGGTATCTGGCATGGGACGGGCCAGGAGTCTGGTTCTTTGTGTATTTTTGGTAGGAGGTAGAACTTCCTGGGTTTGGGCTCACCGTCTCCCATCAGATACGAGTGTTGTTTTAGTTCCAGATAGCCTATCCTGACCAGGCGTTGGAGAATGGTGTCAGTTTCCAAGGCCGTGGTGGTGTACATGGGCTGATCTAGTATGCGGTAGTATTCTGGCATGTTCAACTGTCTCTCCGCCTCCTGAATGTAATGCTCCTTGTCCATAATGACCACGACTGAGCCCTTGTCGGCCGGTTTGATGACCAAGTTGCTGTCTCCACGCAACTGTCCCGCACATCCTCCCGCACATCCTCCTGTGTGAGATTTGGGTTCTCCGTGTCAGGTCCAGTGATGGTGTTCACAGAATGTCGATCCGCCTCGGTAAGTGTGGTGTCGCAAGCTTTGACAGGATGTTCGAGGCGTGGAACAGACATGCCCCCGGGTAGCAGTCAACCTGAGCATCACTGTAAAGGACAGGGGGTAACCTGTTTAGGTTGGAGTCTCCCAAAACATGGACAGGCCGGTTAGGGGAGACTGCCCAACTCTTTTTGTTTCCCGTGTGGGTGGCGCGTTAACAGAGCCTTAGGTGGTGAGGAGACTGGGTGGTTAGGCTCTTGGTTGGGTGCATTGGGCGTCAATACGCCCTGCATTGGTGGTAGTCGTGGGGCTGGTCATTTTTGGGCCATTAGTTCCTCTACCGTTGGTGAGAAAAGGGGCCGTAGCCCAATGGGTGAGGGGGGGTTGTCCTCGGCGAGCAGGCTGGAGTCATCCGAATCGACCTCCGGGTGGGAGGTAGGGTGAGCTGGTGGTTGTGGGGAAGTATTGCCGGGGGGTGGGGCTGTGTTATGCCCGGTCCCTCTGTGGGCTCTGTGGCTGGAGGTGTTGGGGAGGGCTGGTAATTGTGGGGTAGTATTGCCGGGGGGTGGGGTTGTGCTAAGCCCGGTCTCTGTGAGTGGGAGTGATGCCCCCTTTGTGGGCTCTGTGGTTGGGGGCTTTGGGGAGGGCTCGTCGAGGGCAAGAAAGTCCGCGTCCTCGTCACCGCTCCATTCCATCTCCTCAACCACGGAGAGTTCCCTGTGGGAGGATGGGGGACGGTCGGGGGAGTGGCGGGATCCGAGGGGAGCCTATTCCCTCCAGATCCCCCCGTAGCTCCCCACCGACAGGTCACCTAGCAGTGGCCACCTGGAAGGGACGTCGGAGCAGTAGAGGGTTGGTTGTGAGTGGGATAGGAACCGGGGAAAGAGGGGGTCGGGCCGTGGGAGGTACCCAGTTTTGTGGTGCATGGACCAGGGCCCCAACCTGGAAGGAGCGGGAGTTGGGAGGTCGGGTCGGAGACACATTGTACCAGGGTGGTGTGTGGGACCGGTGTTGGGGTGAGAGCGGTGGCGACTTGTTAAGGGGAAGTGATGGCTGTGGAGGCTCGTTGTGGCCAAAGAGCTGGCAAGTCTTAGGAGGGGGCGGAGGCGTGTCGGAAGGGAACCCCCCTTGGACGGCCCCCTGTCCTGGGTCGTCCCTGCTGGGAGGGAGAGCTGAGGTTTCCATGTCCTCCGTTGAGCCTGTTTTAGTGGTTGACACCGGGGGGTGGGGGGGCGAAAACGGGTTGTGGGTCCTGCGGGAACAAGGATACCGGGAGGAGGGTCATTGCCTGGTGAAGCGTTTTTTGCAGAACCGTTTCACCGAGGTGCTGGGTTGCTCAGCGGGCCCCCAACTCTCACACCCTGTCCAACTTCACTTGTAGCAATTGGACAGATGCTTGGGAGTGGGCCTGAATTGAATGGGTATAGTGAGATTTTAGGATGGCGTAGCATGAAGCCATCCAATCATCCGTGACATTGACCAAAGCCTCCCAGGTCTCATGGGATACAGCGGAGGGACGGAACATGGAGGCTAGCTCCTGTACTCTAGCCACATATCCTGATGGTTTGTTTCCCCCTGAGACGAAGGTCTCCACCTGAGGGAGATGGTGCAGTGACCTGATCAGTGCCCAAATGATTTTAGCCGCGTTGGTGACCGACCTTCCGTACATTCGGCGGGCTTCCCCCCTGGTGATATTATGCCTGTCGGGCGGTATAGGCAAGCTAGAGGACCCTGCTGCTGTTTGGGGAGGAGCCCCGTGGGTAGTTGTGGTCTGTCCCAACAGATCCCTGGTGGTGATGGGGGTCACTAGGGTGGTCTGCAGTTTTGAAGAGGGAGCGGAGGCCCCTGTTCGGCGAGAGCGCTTACCGGGAGTCTTGATGGTCCTCTTGGTTACATGAGGGGACGGGTTGGTTGCACAGTGATTGTACCTGTCCGTCGAGGGTAGGGGCCAGGGGGGTACCCTCCCGATGACGAGTGGTGCGTGCCGAAGTCATCCTGCTCCTGTCGGTGGGTGATCGTCGATGAGGACAACTCTGTTGCGCCGTAGGACCGGTCCCTTGAGGGTAAGGGCCAGGGGGGGACCCTACCCGAGGACGAGTGGTGTGTGGCGACGCGATCGTGCTCCAGGTGTGGTGAGGGTTAGGGTGACGGCTCGGTCGCGCTTGGGTACCGGTCACTCGAAAGAGGGGACGAGGGGGAGTCCCCTCCTGAGGACGAGTGGTGCGCGCCGAAGCAATCAATACTCTGGTAGGGGGTGGGGGGTTGATGTTGCCCGGACATGGGGGGGCTGTGTGTTGGGCGGCGGTGTTGGAGGAGGTACAGGCGATGTCCTCTGGCCCAGGCGTGCGTTTTGGAATGATATCCAGAGCCCAGTCCCGGTCCCCCTGTATATGGCGGGGCATGTGGGTCCCGACGAGGGTTAGAATCCCTCGAAGCAGGGTGAAGGTGTTCCCTCCCGTGAGAACGTGATCCACCCATGTTGCCCGGTTCACGGTAATTACGGGGTCCGGGAGCATCACGTGACCCAGAATTGCCACGGTCCTCGTAGCGGTCATAGGGACCGGGTTGGCGATGGCACCTGTTGGAATGTTCCAGTTGTGGCCACTCCTCCTCGCTGAGGTACGGGTGGTGCTCTTGTGAGCTGTAGGAGTAGCGGTCCTCCTGCTGGTAGCGGGCCATGGTGAGTGGGTTGGAGACAGGGTCGTGGTAGGTGGTGCGAGGGGCGGGTTTGTTGACAGTGCGGAAGGAGATGCAGGACTAATTAGAATGTATGAGGTGCGGTGTATGTGTTGCGGTGTATGTGCTGCGGTGTAGGTGGAATAAACAGAATATAAATACAGTATAAATACAGTAAAGGGGGAGGTCAGGGTGGAGGGGCAATAAGGGGTGGGAGGGGATGGCGTCTGGGCAGTAGGGGGCGGTGGGGAGTAGGTAGGTAGGGTGGTGAGTCAGTCAGAAGGGTGGTTGTGGGGAGAGGTCAGGTGTTTCAATGGGGAGTCAGTGGGGGATGGGCATTGAAAATAAGAAAAAAAATAAGAAAGGTCAGTCCTGGTTGGCCGGTTGGGGTGGGGTGATTCGGGTGAGGGGGAGATGAAGAAGGCTGAGGATGGATTGGAGGAGAGGAGGATGGCGCAGGATTCCAGGGTCCGGCGAGAGCCCACGGCAACCTGAACACTAGATGGGAGAGAAGAGAGGAGAGAGGGAAAGGTTATGCCTGGGGATGGATGAGGGGAGAGGGTATGTGTGTGTGTCTGTGTGTGTGTCTGTGTGTGTGTGTGAGGGGTGATATGGCACTCATAACTCCAGATTCTAGGTAACCTGCTTGGGGATGGGGTGGGTAGCTGGAGGGGTGCAGTCGTGTGTGGTCCTGTGAGGGAGAGCAAGGTGTATTATGAGAGGAGGTGTATCGGGTGGAGTGTGTGCGTCCCAGAGGATATTCCCAATGACCCCATGGTACAAGGAGAGAGTTAAAAAAGGGGGGAAGGGGAAAAAAAATCTACAGATCCACCAATTCCGGGACAGGGGAAAGTCCCCTCCGTTTCTCGAAATGTATGTATATTACAGGATATAACACATTCCGAAATCAGGCCGGGGCCCTACAATATCCCGTGCGCTTCTCAACAGGAAGGGTGAGCGATAGCTCGGGGACGTTTTTTTTGGGGAGGGACCTGTTGGGAACATGGATCGCAGTCTCCTTATCCACTAAGGTTGTCATTGTGCCGGACTGAATTTTCTCTTGTGGGGTGTAGGGGGGATGGGGCATGGGGAAAACCACACCCTTGGTCGTGGTGGGTTAGGGGAGAATGTTGATGTGAGTTCCTGTGCTGCAGACATGGTGAAGTTATGGTTTAGTGGAGGCAGGAATCCCCTAGTAGTTAGGGTCAGGGTGACAGAATGGGAGGGGTGATACTTGACTCCAGCATGGTTAGGGCGAGGTATGAATCCCCTAGTGGTTAGGGTCAGGGTGAGAGAATGGGAGAGGTGTTATTTGAATCCAGTAGAGGTATGAAGTCCCCTAGTGGTTAGGGTCAGGGTAATAGAAAGGAGGGGTGATATTTTACTCCAGCATGGTTAAGTTGAGTTGTGAATTCCCTAGGGCTTAGGGTCAGGGTAAGGGAATAGGAGGGGTGATATTTGACTCCAGCATGGTTAGGATGAGGCATGAATCCCCTAGTGGTTAGGGTCAGGGTGAGAGAATGGGAGGGTGATGTTGCACTCCAGCATGGTTAGGATGAGGCATGAATCCCCTAGTGGTTAGGGTCAGGGTGAGAGAATGGGAGGGGTGATGTTTGACTCCAGCATGGTTGAGTTGAGTTGTGAATCCCCTGGGGCTTAGGGTCAGGGTGAGACAATGGGCGGGGTAATATTTGACTCCAGCATGACTCCAGCATGGTTAGGTTGAGGTGTGAATCCCCTAGGGCTTAGGGTCAGGGTAAGGGAAGGGAGGGGTGATATTTGACTCCAGCATGACTCCAGCAGGTTAAGATGAGGTGTGAATCCCTTAGTGGTTAGGGTCAGGGTAAGGGAAGGGAGGGGTGATATTCGACACCAGCGTGGTTAAGTTGAGTTGTGAGTCCCTTAGTGGTTAGGGTCAGGGTAAGAGAAGGGAGGGGTGATATTTGACTCCAGCATGGTTAAGATGAGTTGTGAATCCCTTAGTGGTTAGGGTCAGGGTAAGGGAAGGGAGGGGTGATATTTGACTCCAGCATGGTTTGGTGGAGGTGTCAGTCCCTTAGTGGTAGGGTCCGGGTAAGAGAAGGGAGGGGTGACATTTGACTCCAGCATGGTTAGGTTGAGGTGTCAGTCCCTTAGTGGTTAGGGTCAGGGTAAGAGAAGGGAGGGGTGATATTTGACTCCAGCACGACTCCAGCATGGTTAAAATGAGGTGTGAATCCCCTAGTAGTTAGGGTCAGGGTAAGGGAAGGGAGGGGTGATATGTAACCCCAGCATGGTTAAGATGAGGTGTGAGTCCCTTAGTGGTTAGGGTCAGGGTAAGAGAAGGGGAAGGGCTATTTGGCTCCAACATAGTTAAGTTGGGGTAAGATTTTCCCATTGTGATATCAGTGCAATGGGAAATGTGATAACTGCCAGGGCACAACTGGAAGGGCACAAACGACAGACCTCTTACCAGTAAGGTTGTCTGGGCCCGTGTCGGTCTGAAGTTGGCAGAGAGATTGATGAGGCTTTTGTTTTGTTCCCCGGTGTGTTCCGGGGGTCCCCCTAGTTTAAATGTCTCATCCAGTGCTGCAGCATGGAACGGGCCGTGTTTTCCGTCCAATGGACTTTGTCATACTCCGTAGTAAGGAAGCAGGTGGGGAGTTTGGGGATGGTGGGGAACGCCATCACGATGTGGGCGTTAAGGCTCTGCACAGTCAGGTGAGAGGGTGTGTCGTACCCTGTTCTAGAGGTCGGGCTCGACGCCACCCACGTGGGCTCTGTGGTCGGGGGTGCTGGGTGGCGAGCGACCAGGACTAGATCACCCGCGTCCTCGTCACTGTGCCATTCCATTTCCTCGACCCCAGAGAGTTCCCCGTGGGAGGATGGGGGGACGGTCGGGAGGAGTGGCGGGATCCGAGGGGGCTCCATTCCCTCCAGATCCCCCCGAAGCTCCCCGCCGACAAGTCCCCCTGTGGCATTATGTATGAGGGGGTGGTGTCGGGGGCGTGGTGCTACACCGTGGTGTGTGGGCCTGGGGCTGGGGCTGGGGCATGGGCGGGGGTGGTGGTGGCCTTTCGGGGGGAGCGGCTCCCGGAGCAAAAGTCCAGGCCTCTGTCCTGGGGCTGGTTGCATGCGTTGGTCCCAATGCAGGTTCGAACACTGTGGTCCAGAGTCCCGGCAAGCCCCCCGATAGGGGTCCGATCCCAGGCCAGGGCGCGCTCCGTTCCTGTCCCCGAGGGAAAGATTAATTAGGATTCCAGGGGCGTCATGTGTGACTGATTCGTCACAGGACTCACGCCGGTCATAGGGGCCGGGTCTGTGACTCTGCCTGGTGTGGCGTTCAATTGGTGGCCACTCCTCCTCATCCAGGGTTGAGATGGCACAACGTGAATGACGTGAGTTACAGTTGTTGTCGTCACCACCGTGAGCCCTGTAGAGTGGGCGGGCCATGATCAGTGGGTTGGGGCTGGAGAAGGGGCCGGTGGTAGGTTGGGTACAGGGCGGGAGAGTAGGCAGTGCGGACGGAGATGGAGGGCTATGTGGGTAACTGGTGTATGTGCTGCGGTGTATGTGCTGCGGTGTATGTGCTGCGGTGTAGGTGCAAAGAACATCTGAACAATGTATATCTATATACAACAACACTAAGAATAACAATAAAGGGGAGTCCAGGGAAGTAGGGTAAGGGCCAGGTATGGTATGGTGACGTCTGGGCAGTAGGGGGCGGTGGAAGGCTGGGTGGTAAGGTGACAAGTCGGTCGGAGGGGTGGTGTGAAAGGCAGTCGGGCAGGGGAGAGTCAAGGGGGAGCAATGGGTGGAGAAAAATAAGAAAAAAAATAATAAAGAGTCAGTCCTGGTTATCTGGTTGGGGTGGGGTGGGCCAGGTGAGGGGGAGGTAATGGAGATGCAGATGAAGAGAAGAGGAGAGGGGAATGGATGGGAGGAGAGGATGGAGCAGGAATCGGGCCCGGTGGTCCTGCAGCAACCTAAGCACTGGGTGGGAGAGAAGAGAAGAGAGAAGGATGGTTAGCCTGGGGATTGGTGAGGAGAGAGGAGGGGGGGTAGAAGGAGGAGAGAGAGAGAGACAAGGAGAGATCAGAAGAAGGATGGGATAAAAAATAAACAAAAGGCCAAAAACGTGGAGAATTGCTCCCTGGGCGGTGCCCCCTGCCAGGGTCCAATACCAAATACGCAGAGATTCAGGCAAAACTCCCACCGGCCACGACCGGTTTCGTCCTCCTTAGGACTCATCAGGTGGCAAAGATAGAAATAAAACCCAGCAGGTAAATATACGCACCAATCTACAGACATCAGAGATAATCGGAATGAAAAGGTTTTCTGATTATTTCTCAAGCTGAATGACCTAAAACAGAGAGAGGGGGAGAGAGAGAGTGTGAGGGTGAGAGAAAGTGAGGGAGAGAGAGAGAGAGACAGAGAGAGAGAAAAAGAAAGAAAGAAAGAAAGAGAGAGAGAGAGGGGGGGGGGGGGTTTGGGAGGGGAGAGTGGAGAGAGGTGTAGGGAGGCATGAAAAATGTGATGAGTAGGTAATAATGTGTGTCGGGTAATGGTTGTGCTGGAGATGAAGGGAGAAGGAGAGAGGATGGGAGAGAGCGGGGTGTGTATAAGTGTATAGTAGGTGTAAAAATGTGTGGAGTAGGTAATGATGTGTGTAGGTGGGTATGTTTGAAAAAGAGGACTGCAAGGTGCTAGAACTGTGTGGTAAAATAATTCCAAAGAACGTTACTGGGAAATGCTCCCATCTTGTGGCAGAAAAGTGTCATTACATGTGTATCGGCGTGAGTGAAGTGTATAGGGAAGAGAAATAAATCATGCCAAATAAATAGAAAATAAAAAATAATAAATGAAAACATGCAATAAACACAATAGAATTTGGGGAGTGGGAAATTGATAGGGGTGGGATAAGAAGGGTCAGGAGAGTCTGGGTATAAATTCATAAAGAAAAGGAAAATAGAAAATACTACAACTAAATATAATAAAATGATATTTCCTACCAAAAAAGTAAAAAAATATATTTAAATAATTATATATATATACAAACACATGCATTCAAAAAAGAAAAATTATATATATATACACGTAACATAATAAAACCAAACAAACCAATACAAATCAATTCATGAGCATGGTAAAAAATATAATAAAATAGAAAGGAGAAGGTAAAATAGAAATTAAAACAACAAATTAAACAGAACGGGTTGGGATAGGAATTAGTATTTAGATTAGAATTTAGGGTGGGGATTGGGGTTCAAGAATAAAGGTTAGAATTGAGAATACAGTTAGGGTTTTAGGATTTTGGGGTGGGATAAGGGTAAAGGTTAGGGTCTAGGTAAAAGTTAGGGTTAACGTTGAAATGTGGGTTTCCAATTAGGGACTAAGGTTATGGTTTCAAGTTTTAGTGGTTAAGGTAAGGATTAAGGTTAGGGTTAGGGTTTAGGTTTTAGGGGTTAGGATAAGGATTAGGGTCAGGGTTGGGTTAGGGTTAGGGTTAGGGTTAGGGTTAGGGGTTAGGGTTAGGGTTAGGGTTAGGGTTAGGGTTAGGGTTAGGGGTTAGGGTTAGGGTTAGGGTTAGGGTTAGGTTAGGGTTAGGGTTAGGTTTTTATCTCTGAGATATCCCTCGCCAAGCAGTTCGATGCTTTGACCCGCATAGGCGTAGGATAGTGGCACTCATAACTCCAGATTCTACAGATCCACCAATTCCGGGACAGGGGAAAGTCCCCTCCGTTTCTCGAAATGTATGTATATTACAGGATATAACACATTCCGAAATCAGGCCGGGGCCCTACAATATCCCGTGTGCTTCTCAACAGGAAGGGTTAGAGAGTGGGAAAGATGATCTCTGACGTTGGTTTCGTTAGGTTGAGGCAAGAGTCTCCTTGTTAGGTTGAGGCACCGTGGCCTGTTGACCTTTGATGGTTAGTGGAGACTGATAGGAATCTGAGACAGTCAGATTACACAAGTGTGAAACCTAGTGTAACTTGAAAGTGCTGCAGATCCATGCTCAACCAGCAGGGTGGAGTGTAGGTCAGCAGTGTGTCCATTTCCTTGACAAGGGAGTTGGGAGACTGATAGGTATCTGAGACAGAAAAATTACACAGGGGTTAACCATCAGTGTAATTTAAAAGTGCTGCAGATCCAGGCTCAACCAGCAGGGTGGAGTGTGGGAAGGGATAGTTGAATAAAGTTGTTGTGAGCCTCTGTGATCCGGACACAGTGCAACTACGGTTAAGTTGAGGCATCGATTCCCAAATGGTTAAGGTCAGGGTAAGAGAGTGGGAAAAGGGTTAGGGTTAGGGGTTAGGGTTAGGGTTAGGGTTAGGGTTAGGGTTAGGGTTAGGGTTAGGGTTAGGGTTAGGGTTAGGGTTAGGGTTAGGGTTAGGGTTAGGGTTAGGGTTAGGTGTTCACGCGTCCCCGACGTGCGTTCTCTGTAGTCATAGGGGGGCTGCGCCCCCCAGTTTTTCTGGAGGGAAATCGATGACGTCATCGCGCAGGCGCTGACGTCACGACGCAAACTGTGACGTCATGGCTTTGAAACTGTCAAAGAATGAGAAAAAAAAGTCCATGAATATCAATTGTATTCTCTTTCTTTTTCGCGCAGGCGCTGGATTGTATTCTCTTTCTTTTTTCATTTTTTTTCCTCCCCAAAATGATTATGGGATGGTTGATGTATTATGCAAATGTGTCATGGTATCGCGGTTTGGGTTAGGGTTAGGTTTTAGGTGAGAAAGACATTTGGTCTGTGATGCACTTGTGAAATGATAGAGGAAACATAGTATTTGAAGATTTCTTTTGACAAATATAACTTGCAAATAGGCAACAAAGACTTCCCCCAAAAGTGCTTCCTTTCCTTATAGATCAAATCCAAACTCGATTTCACACTCGTTCTCCTGTGATGAAAAGCCCCCCCAAATCTCAACAAACGATGGTCTGAAACGTCCTATCCCTCCAAACGCTAAAGAGGTCCATTTCAAACACCTTTTCAGGCGCTCACCCCCCCTCAAAAGAATTTTCTCAGAAATGGTTTTGGTATCGATAAGGTGGCCACCTGCTGGACCGGGGGTGCAATTTAAAATGACCGGGTCTCGTATACCCAGATATCACAAAAAAAAGAGGCTTCCCCTCGTGTCCTCTTGAGCGCTGTTTGCCCCAGGTCAATATTGGAGTTCTTTCACGACACGTGTGGGCTTCTCAGAAAAAACAATCATCACTAAGAATAATAATAATAATAATAACAATGATAATAATAATAATAATGATAATAATAATACTACTAATAATGATGAAGACATCTATAAAAACAGGAAGACACACATTTTGGTCGGTGGTCAGTGGCTAAATTGGGGTCAGCTCTTCGCGGTGACAGCAATCGGGAGAAGGGGGGAGGCTGCAGACCCGGAGCCTAGACAGCCCCTAGGCTAGTCGTCCGGTTGTTGACGGTCATGCACCTTCGACTGCTTTGCCAACCGCCAGCGAAGAAGAAGAAGAAGCGGCACTCGCTACAGGTGATGTTCGTCCCGGCCAGGCGTTCCGTCTTTCGAAGCTTTGATTGAAGTGACATTTTGGTGTCAATTCATCTTGAAAGGTTAGTGTTATTCGTTACACTGTCTACATCTGTTGCCACTTTTACTGCGATTATTCAAGTGTTTATGTCGTTTATATTCCCTGTCTTAAACGTGTTGTCACGGCTGTGCGATAGCCTGCAGTGCAACTCGGAAAATGCCTTTCGTTGATAGTTTGCATATTACTATCCAGAAGACCTGGCCCAGAGTCGAAAAGTGCCGCACATGTTGTGATTTATGCCACTGTCCATTTTGCCAAATCACATCATTTAAGCAAACATCAGCTCTTTGCCAATCCATTGCAAGCTAAACGAGTGCGCAAATAAGGCTCCAAGCTAAATGAGTGCGCAAATAAGGCTACGTGGAGCAAGTAGAAGTCGTAACGAATTCACGTCTTGCGCCTATAAGTTTCGTTCCGCACCGCGGTAAAGATAGCATTACGTTTGATATTCGCTTGATATTCATATATAGCGGGATATCAGAACAACTCTATCTTATTCACAACGATTTGTAAGGGTGTACGTGTGTGTAGCTGTGCGCGTGTGTGTGTGTGTGTGTGTGCGTGTGGGTGGGGGGGGGGGGGGGTGTCTACCTGGTCTAGCTAGACAACAATAACAACAGCTGGATTAGATCATTTATTTATCAAATAAAAAATGATAAATGATATACATGTATTTGTTTAACACATACTAGAGGTCAAATGAGATGTGTTGTTAGATTTGTGAAACCTCTGTATTATTTGTGAAATACAATTAAAGTAGAAAAATACTTGTTTTTCCTTTTGGGATAAAACAAGGCCTGGTCTAGCTGGACAACCATGGCATCCAGACTTGTAAAACATGGACAACATCTATCAACACATACTAGAGGTCGAATAAGATGTGTTTCTCCATGTGTGAAAAAAACTCCACATTATTTGTGAAACACAATCAAACTGGAAAAAAGACTTGTTTTTCCTATTATCGTGAAGCAAGGCCTGGTCTAGCTGGACAACCGCAGCAGCCATGCCTGTAAAACTGTCAACATATACTAGAGGTCCAATAAAATGTGCTTTTGGATTTGTGAAACCTCTAGATCTTTTTTTTTTTTTTTAAACTAAATCAAAATAGAAAAAGGGCATTTTGCTATTAGGAGTAGGCCTACACAAGCTGGACAATCATTGCAGCTAAACTTGTAAAACATGGACTACATCTATCAGCACATACTACAGGTCAATAAAAGGTGTGTCTGTAGATTTGTGAAACCTCTATGGTATTCGTGAAACACAATCACAGTGGAGAAATGCTTGTTTTTCCTATTATGATTAAGCAAGGCCCGGTCTAGCTGGACAACCATTGCAGCCAGACTTGTAAAACATGGACTGTATCTATCGAGACATACTAGAGGTTACGTCATATGTGTTTTTAGATTTGTGAATCCTCTAGGTGATTTGTGAAACACAATCAAACTAGGGAAAAACATGTTTTTCCTACGAGGAGTACACAAAGCCAGGTCTAGCTGGACAACCATAGCAGCTAGGCCAGTCAAACTTGAACTACATCTTGTCAACATACACTACAGGTCAAATGAGATGCGTTTCTAGATTTGTGAAACCTCTAGAATATTTGTGAAACACAGTCAAAGTAGAAAAATGATTGGTTTTCCTGGTAGGAGTAGGCCTACACAAATAAAAAAAAACACAGATTTTTTTGGGATACCTCTAGTGTGTGCTGATAGATGGAGTCCATGTTTTACAAAAAACGATTAGCCACTACATTTGAATATCGAGCGAATGTCAAACGTAATGCTATCTTGACCACGGTTCATTCCGCCCGCTGAAAAAGTATTTTTCAGATGGTCAAAATTCCGCCCGGCAAAATAAAGGAACGCCCGTGGCATAATTGTGTCATGGGCAACGTAGTGCAGCTGAAACCACGAGTTGAGTTCGACTTTATGTCAAACAGCATTTAAGGTGGGAACATTATTTAGTAGGATTCTTTCAAATACTTTAGACAATACACTCGCTAATGCAATGGGTCTGTGGTTTTCTATACTGCATATTTTCCCTGTTTTATCTTTAATTACTGGTACCTGTAATACTGACGGCATAGAGCTGGGCAGTGTACCATGCTCCAACATTCCAGAAAAGCACAAGGCAAGTAGTAAAACAAAAACTCTGTGGCTAGCAAACCTCAAATGTTCTGCAGCGGGTCGATCGGGGGGGCCACACGATTGAGTTAAAGCCAGTTTCCCATTCGCCCTATAGAAATTCCTCCTGGAAAAATAAAGGAACACCCGTGGCATAATTGTGTCGTGGGCAACGCAGTGCAGCCGAAACCATCCGTGTCCTGCAGCGCGACAAAGAAAAAATCCCTTTAGTGGTATTGTTTTTGTGAAATATATACGCATTATGGGCACTTACTAGTTTCTGTGTTGTCTTCATCTTCTGACACTTCCTCCTCTTAATGTACCTTCACCGTCAGTTTCCTGTCCTCTCTCCTCCTCACCAGTGTCATCCAAGATATAATCAAGAGCCCCACGTACAGTATATCGTTTGGTCATTGTGCTGCCACTGAATGAATTGTGAATAAATATTGAATAAAGGTTTGTGTATAATGAATAAATGTATTTTGTGTGTTCAGAAGCCCTGTGTGTGGACAAAGTCATGGAACCTTATGACAATCAGATTAAATTAACGACTTTTTTCAGAGAGAAAATGAGTTTGGTTATGTCTTGGGCTAGAAGCGATGTCATAGTAGTAACACTGATAATAATTGAAAAAAGAAAGAGAGAGAGGGAGAGCCAGTGCAGCAGCAGCAGCAGCAGCAGCAGCAGCAGCTGCACTAAAGAGCCCTGTACAAGACACTGCTTTCAATAGTGTTTAGTTTCTTAAGGATCCCCATTATTTGTAGCCGCAGTGAAAACTCTTCCTCCTGGGGTCCGCACAAAAGACAACCACATGCAAACATCACATGATGTAGGATACACAAGTCAAACCAAACTAAATGAAAAAGAAAAAGAATGCATGCTGTACATGAATTGAAGCAGTACCTTCAATCGACCTGGAGATGGCAGCGTCGACCCCTTTTTTCCCTGTTGCCTTAACCCAAGGCAAAACGTGACATACGCAATTAGACGGTGCCACAGTCGGTCGGAGAAAGTCGAAGTTTACTTTGCTGACAAGAAAAAAATAAGTAAAAGGTGATGGATGTTATTTATGTTTGAAACTGTACACATGCAAACGCATAGGTGATGAAGGGGGCTGGAAAAAGTCTCCGTGTCACGAGTTGCGTTGGCTATGATTTACTGAGATTTGTTTTGACACCTTTCATAGTCGTAATTGTGTTTGTTGTGTTATTTATGGTAAGTATGTATGTATGTATGTACATGTACATTTACAAACACACGCGCGCGCACACACATGTCCGTGTGTTTCCATATGTATGCCACTTGCGCTTGAGCGAAAGACGCACTTTTGCACCGTGTCTCGATGCTGGCTAGCGATTAGAAGAGCTGGCTTGCTAGCTGAAAGAGGACTTTTGCTAATTCCATCCCGTGGTGCAGGGGAACTGTACACAGGAATGATTTTTTTCCGTCGTGTTTATTTTTATTGACGTGCTCCTCACTATTAAGTTTTAACGGTCTTTCTGATTGTGGAATGCCCAAAAATGTAAACAAATAACAAAAATATGATTGAACAGGGTAGAACTATGATCGTAAAACAGCATCAAAGTATTTAGAAAACAATCGTTATTAAAATAATAT